>JAOTQW010055586.1:0-18107 GCA_026260075.1 Sisor rabdophorus
CCTGCCTCTTGCCCTATGTGTGCTGGGATAGGCTCCAGCAGATCCCCGTGACCCCGGAATCTGGAAAAAGCGGGTAAGAAGATTATAGAACTTTTTTCTTTAGTGGGAAAGCACTTGCCAGGTTCTGCACCGGCCCTTGTTGGAAAATCAATAACTAAATCCCAAAAAATCCAAACTAAGGCATTTTCTTGCTTATTTTTGTCATGAGTCCAGTAATGGTCCTAATTCGGTTTGATTTAAGGGGAATTTACAGTTTCATTAAATAATTTTTTATAAGACTAAAACTTAATTATAATGGTCCCTCTAGATAAACAATTTTGGAAGCGATGGGCCATATCGGTAGACAATATTAGTATTAAAAAAAAACAAACACAAGACTAGAATTATTGAGTAAAGATGTTTTTGGATGGTTGTGCTTTAATTGCAATTTTGGCATTTGAACAAAGCCCTTTAACAGCGCGACCTACATCTATTGCATTTAAGAAATGCATTTACCCTTTTAGGAGCTGTGTTTTAAGTGCTATGTGGAGTGGCAGCTTGGTGGTGCTGGAAATTGAGGTTTGTGGTCCCCTAACCATCAGATCCACATGTTTCCCATGCAAACTGTTATAAATCTGGAAGCAAACAGTTGTCTAGAATGTTTTTGTATGTTGTAGCATTACATTGTCCCTTCACTGGAACTAAGAGACTCCAACACTGTTCCAGTATGACAATGACCCTGATCACAATGCCTCTGAGCTCCATTATCACATGCTGTATTATTATTATTAAAGTGATTAAAGCGCCAGTGTTTGGCTGTTTGGATCTTAACACCACTAAACACCTTTGCACAGCAGCCCTCCTTAACTAACATTAGTGTCTGATCTCACTAATACTGTTGGAGCTAAATGAAGAGATATCTTACAGTCAAGCCTTACATTGGAGTGGAAAGTCTTACTAGAAAAGTGGAGCTTCATTAAATAGCAAAATAGGGGATACTGGAATAAGATGTTTAACAAACACAGAAATCTGATGCTCAGGTGACCACCACCGTTTGTAACAAAAGTGTACCATCATCTGATCAGCACTTCAACAATTTAAACACCGAGCAACCGATTCCCTTTTGAAAACAGTCATAATTTTTAAACTAAAACTCAATTTAATCACCCGAGAATTTTATTCATTCATTCATTCATCTTCGATACCCGCTTATTCCTGAACCCGGGGATCTGCTGGAGCCTATCCCAGCACACGAAAGGCAGGGGGTACACCCTGGACAGGTCGTCTTTTTATTTACAGCAGGTTTAAACCTGAGTAAGATTCTCCTGTCAGTGGTGATAAATATAATCTGATGACTCATTCTGTCTGATTTAGCATACAGTAGGTAATTTACTAGGATGTGTCAATTCAACACCTCATGCTGTCAGTCACTGTGTCTGAGACACCTTCATGCTGGAGACTCGGGTGACTCAATGTAGGATGAGTGCTTATGAGTCAGACAGGCTGTACTGTATGCTTAGACTCGACATTTATTAACTACTGTGTTGTTTTATCTACTTTCTGAACTGTCTCAATATTCGTGCCTGTTAACTCCTACAAATTGTCAGTCAAACAGTAGTATTGTCTTAAGTTCGGATGAACGCCCACATCCTGCGGGTCAAAGCACGAAAAAAATTATTTACATGTCACATGCATCGAACACACACTTACTCTCTCATCTACATCTAGTTTACATAATGCATGCCCTTATTTAGGCAAGTGAAGAGGGCAGAGGACAACTTAGATGGAAAAACAGGGAAAGTAAAGAAAAATACAGATCCTTTGTTAGGCTGTGTTCGAACAAGCACTGGTTTTTGTTTGCATGTGTTCAGTTGCTATTAATATTAATTCACCAAATGTGGTCCTTCTACTGGTTGATATAGTGACAGCTTCTCAATAGGTGGAGCGACATAGCATTCCAAATTGTTTTAAATTAAAGCATGCTAAATGGAAATGTTCGGTGTTGTGTATAAACCTCCTTCAGCAGTGTTCACCACGATTCGCTCCCATTGGTAGTTGCTGCCACAAGCCTTAATATTTGCATGACTTTTGACTTGGGTTTTGTGGCATTGCTGGACACACATCTACTGTGGCCTAAAGTGATCAGCTCTGTGAGAAAATAGATTAGTTCTTCTGTTGCTGTAAAAAGTTGTACTTGTGAAAGGTTTTTTTTCACACCACAATTTGGTAGAAATTGGAACTGCTTTCCTTTTCTGTGGTGTAAGTACATATTTTGTTTTTTGTTTTATAAATTTGAATTTTATTAAGAACTCAGATAAGTAAGATTTCAATCCAAAGAAAGCATTATATAAACCAGCTGGCTTAAATAGCCAGCAATTTAGTTTAGTAATTATCCTACACTGACATACAGGGACCATGGAGACTCTGGGCATGAGGCAAGGATTTGGGTTGTAGAACCTCACATGGCACAGTTACACACACTGTTAACTGCTAATTAGATACTTTAGAGAGACAGCTAGTTGCCCTTTTTTTATCATTAAGGTTGGAGAAAACTAAAGTACCCAGAGGAATTAAATACTATAAAGTGCATCTTATTTATTCTGCTAGTTTAGTCGCTGCTTAATGAATAATGTTATTAACTTTATCCATTTCTCTAAAACTTTATAAAATACATGAACATTAATTTTATTTAGTCTGAGGTTTCTGTTTAGATGGCATTCTAAATATAAAGGTTAGTTGTCTTTCTGTTATTATTCATAATATTATATAATAATATATAATAGCATTGTAGACATTTCTGTTGAACCCAACTGTTTGTTAAATATATATAAATAGTTTTTCTTTCTGCATTTACAGCATTTGGCAGACACTCTTATCCAGAGTGACTTACAACTGAGCAATTGGGGGTTAAGGGCCTTGCTCAGTAACCCACAGTGGTGGCTTGGTGGTGCTGGGAATTAAACCCCGGTCTGTTTATTCATTTGTTCATTGTATTATCATATCTGCAAATACAAAAATATTTTTCATAAACTCATCAAGCTGCTCATGGAAGCAGACACAGGATAGAACACAAGTTACCACCACTACTACACCAGGACATGTACTATCAAGTGGTCTATTTAGTAAAATGCCTGTTTTAATAGATACATTTTTAGTCTAGACTTAAATACTGAGACTGTGTCTGATTCTATGCCATAACTTTGGGGCTGTGTATGAAAAAGCTCTGCCCTGTTGTAGTTTTATTAATGCACGGTACTGACAGACAGCCTGCATCCTTTGATCGATGCAGGCACATAAGAAACTAGAAGTTCACTCAGATACTGCGGTGCGAGACCATTTAATGCTTAATAGGTCAGGAGCAGCATTTTAAAATCTATGCAAAATCTCACAGGGAGCCAATGCAGTGTGGATAAAATAGGGGTGATATGTTCATATTTTCTAGTTCTAGTCAGGACTCTTGCTACTGCATTCTGCACTAACTCCAGCTTATTTATACACTTAGTCAAACATCCAGACAGCACGGCGTTGCACTAGTCCAGTCTGGATGTAATAAAAGCATGAGCTTGTTTTTCGTCGTCATTAAGTGACAATAAATGTCTTATTTTGGATAAATAAGCTAAATCTGTTTCTAAGATGAAAAAAATGCTAACCTAGTAAGATTATGGAAGTGTTATCTTCAAATAAATGTTTTTAATCAATCTTAAAGAAGGATATCATGGTCAATGGTTTCAAAATCTGCACTAAGGTCAAGTAGAACAAGCAGAGGGACACTAGCCTTCATCAGAGGTTGATAGGAGGTCATATACTACTTTAACAAGAGCTGTCTACAGTGATGAGGGCTAAATTCTAATTGATACAATTCGTGTATGTTATTTCTTTGTTAAAACGAAAATAACTGCTGTGCTACTACCTTTTCAAGAATTTTTGAGATAAAGGGGAGATTTGTTATGGGCCTGTAGTTTGACAGCTTACTGGGGTCAGGATCAGGTTTCTTAATCAGTGGTTTGATAACTGCTAGTTTAAACGATTGTGGAACACACCCACTGCTGAGTAAAGAGTTAATTATTTTCAGCAGGGGTACAACCGGTACAAACTGCTTAGGAAAATGGGATCAAACATAAGTCCTAAGTACTTATACTAAGGTTTTACATATCTCTATTTTGTGTGTCTCTAAAGTTAATTATGGTGTGTGTCTCTCCTGCATCTGGACCATTTTTGTAAGATTATAGTCAGGTTTTTTAGGGATTGACAGTCCGGGCCCAGGTATGACAGTGCTGCTGTAGCAGGTCTAGGTTCTGCTGTAGACCTTGAACAGTGGGGGACAGCAGGACCAGGTCTTCATACAGCAAAAAGTTTACTTTCGTTTTGTGTAGAGTAAGAGCAGGTACTGTAGAGCACTCCAGAACACAGGCCAATTGTTAAGATAGATTTTAATGTTGGGCTTAGACAGCAACCATATCTTCACTCTCCTAAGAAATGAATTTAGTTCTTTTGTGGCCAATTTCTATTTCTCATTTCTTTTTTGTATCCTACACCACTTTCAATAATTTTATTAAATATACCTTCTTGCCAAATGAAATCGAATGCTTCTGAAATCTATAAAACATGCAAATATTTTGTTTTTGATCTGGTTTGCATGTTGGTCAATTAGAGAGTGTGGGGTGTAAATATGATCGCTATTGCTGTATTTTGGTAAAAATCCAATGAGTTTTAATTAAGACACGGTGTTCTATAAGAAAGTCTTTCTGATATCAGTCCAACACTTGGATTTAAAGTGATTGATCCATTTGTCACCATCCTGCATGGGAAATTCTGATTTAGATTGATCTACATTTTGCTCCCAGAAATTTTATTCATTTATAGTCTTATTGTATCTCTCTCTTTCTCTTAATCTTTCTTTCTTTCTCTCTCTCTCATCTATACAGTTCTTCTTTCTCTGTCTTTTTAACATTCATTTAAGTGTCTTTCTTTCTAGATTTATATTTACTGGTCTCTCTTTCTGTTATTCAACTATTCTTTTCATTTAGCCCCCCCCTCTTATTTAATCTTTCCCTCTCTCTCTTTGTCTCTTTTCCCCCTCCAGTTTCTCATTTATTAGATGGAGGATATGCCCTGTTTCCTTATAAGGGTAAATCTGTTGGCTGGGGATTGAGACTTGATTGAGTCACTCCTTTACTCACAGACTAGTTCCCATTTTTACAATCAGCTAGAAATCCAAGACTGTAAGTTGTGAGGTGAATCAAAACTTAAGTGCGAATTACAATTGAGTAACAAAAACTGAATTACTAGAATGCAATACAATACCAGAAGTCATTAGATCAGTATTTAACCTATAAAAACATTAAATAATCTAAACCAATATTTCACACCTTAAAACCAAATAAAGTCACAGCTTTTTGTAGTTTTAATTAAATAATACATTTTTAAAAATAACTTATCAAAAGTAATGACAATATGAAGAATCTAACAACTATCTGGTCCGCAAACTAGCAATTGCAAGAATAAACGCTTGTGAGTATAAAGAGTATTTAGCTTGCAAAATCTTTGATACAAACTGTTTGTGTACTGGATTGCTGCAAAAAAGTTTAAAAAAAAAAGAAGGAAAACTGTTGAAAAAATATGGGAACCCAGGCCATGCAGATATTTCTGCCTATAACTTCCTTTGAACTTCCTGTTGCCTTGTTTCTTGTCCACTCATTGGCTCTAAGTCATAACAGGTTTATTTTCTCAGTCAGAACTTTTTATTGAATTACTGACAGCTGCCGATATTTAGAGTGGCAAATATTCTACAAGCCTTTGTTATATTTTGCTCGGCAAATAGGCTGTGTGAGTAGAATGTTAATTAACATTAAATAAATAGATATGCTTTTCTCATATTTTATTAGTGTTACAGTTTTGGAATTCAGCCTAATTCCCTACTATTACACTTCAGTGTAATTGTTTATTTTCCTCCTTCGTCATGTGGTCGTTTATTTGGCTGTTGATATTGTGGGTGTAAAAAAATTAGCATCAGCTTTTAGCTGTACCGTATCTCCGGAAAACAAACTACAGCATGACTCGCCTTATCACTTTATCCCTTCATAGGAAGGAAGGCTGACTCCGGCTGTGCGGGAGAGCTGACAGAGTGTTACTTGTATCTTTAAAAAAATTTAAGTGATAACCCCTTCTCCCCCAGTAGCCTTTACATTATTTCCTTATTCCCCACATTTTTAAACTCTAAGTGTGTAACTATCCACTAAGGCCTGTTTTTGTGAGTGTCATCACCAACAGCTTCCCTGTATAATAAATTATATAAAAGACTAGCTTTAATCCACACTGATGCTAAAAAAAGTTTTTGTGACCAGTCAATCATAATGTGTTTACAGCTTGAGGGTACCGTGGATCTTGGCGAACGGCGACTCATTCGCTCGGCTATTCGAGAGCTGCGGCACCGTGAAATCATCGATCTGGAGGCCGCACTGGCCAACAAGAGATTCAGACTCGCTCAAGAGCACAAACATGACGATAAAGAAAATCAGTACAGGTAACACAGCATGCTCAGCCGACTCACTTGCTTAGCTCATTGTTATGGAAATGTCAGCTATGATACCACGGCCCTGAAATCACAAAGGGATTAGGGACTTGCTTACACAACAGTGGCAGCAGTGGGACTCTAACCCAGGTCTTTCACTTAAAAAATTCAGCCTTAATCATTTGAGCCACCACTGCACCTATGTGTTGATCTTTTTAACACACAGTCTTGATCACTTTCCTAGACTAGAGTTTCTTTCTGCCAAGTAAAACTTTCAGGTAGGTGAGAGTCAAGTTGCCAAGTTAAGCAGCAAGCTGTCTCTCTCACACACACACACACACACACACACACTTCAGCATTCTAACTGTTTTTGAATTACACATCCATGTGTGTTTTGTTTATTGAATGTTTACAGGCTTGATTCAGCTGCATCCTTGGACGCACTTTCTAGGAAACTTCAGAACATTCAGGACATTGATATTCTCTCTGTGATGGTATGTATCAGGACAGTACATTGAATACAAAATGATTAATTTTCTGACAGCTTTGTATTAAAGATTTTTGAAAACCTTTTTTCCAGTTTTATGTATATTAAATTAATTCTTCAATTCTTTACTTATAGTATTGAACTAATGATAATAACGGAACTGAACAAATAAATATTTTGTTACTGTCAGTACTGTTTAACAGCAAACAACAACAAGGAAAGTAAAGTGCAAAGTAATTTACACTCCACCTGCTGGTGTTGGCATGTCACGTCTCACAATACAGTACCACAATGGCGGACTAGTGTGTAATTTATATGGTGGCACCATATATCAATAAACCCGATATACAAAAACAAACAAACAAACAAATTATCGGAATAATATTGTAACACTAATTAGTAGTCAGTCTGTAAAAAAATGCTGCTTTATATATTTAATATATATTTTTACTTTTACCTAGATAAAGTATAGTATTGTTTCACCAGGATGACACACGTCTGTGAAGTTCCCAAGGAACTAAAAGATTTCACTTTTTAAACATAAAAGGTATTTTTTATGTATATAAACAGGAAAAACTGTAAGCATGTAAAGGATTTTCCCAGACTGCCACAACATTCCAGACCTCACCACACTATATGGTGTTTTTCTATATACAGTGACTAAATAAACATTTTTTCCTCAAAATGTCAGTCTGAAAATACCCACTTTCCCTGTAGAACTCAAGGGTGGGCGGATATTTTTAGTCTCCTTTGAGTAGACACGTCTGTGATTTTTACAAGCCCGTGCATGGGTATATAAGTTTTTAAGCTCTGCCGTATTTAGCTGTCTTTGAACAAACACCCCGAGACTAGCAAAATATGTTTATTCTGGGGACATTACCTTGCACTCTGTTCGCTGGGAAGAAAATGTGTGTGTTTTTGTAACTTTTTTAATTGCTGCTGGTAGTTAATGCTACTCAGATGTCTCAGGTGTCTTATTTAACCCCCACCAATTGTTCTCAACACATTAATGTGTTACAACAGAAAACACACCATCAGTTATTGATTAATTTATATTTTTAACTATTATATTTGACTGCAGAAAAGATAAAAAGTGTGTTTTTCCCACAATTTTATCTTTATTCCAAGAAAAAAAATCATGTTTGAATTATTGTCTAAATGTGACTGCTTCCTGATTTTTCTGTAAATTGTTTTTAAAGCTCTCAATATGTCTTCAAGCATCATTACCAAATTTTAAGGGATTAAGAGATTGTACTGTTTTTGGCTTGTCCTTGTTTCAAGAGTAATTCAACGCATGATAGAAAAAGTATTATAGTGGCTCCCAAATTGGGGGAAAAAAATCTATTTGTCTGGCTTCTCTTTTAGCCGTGATAAGGTCACAGTTGAAACTCGTTTTTTTTAATTGATCCTTTAAAAAAAAAAATACCTTACGTAATCTCCCTATGTGTATAGACTGATAAAATTGTCATTTCTTTTCAATATTTGGTTTGTTGAACATCAAGGATTTATTTTTAATATTTCATTTCTGATCAGGCCCTGTGATGAACTGGTGACCTGTCCAGGGTGTACCCCCTTCCCTTTTGCCCTATGTGCGCTGGGATAGGCTCCAGCAGACCCCCGTCACCCCGGGTTCGGGAATAAGTGGGTATAGAAGATAAATTAATTTTCTGATCATGGACATTTTCTTCCATCTCTAAATTAATAGTAGTAGTTTTAGCAATTAATAGTGTTAGTATAAATGTACAATAAAAATAAAAAACAATTAAAAATTCTGTTAACCTTTGTTATTAGTAGTTGGCACATAACATAGGGTTATGGAATAAGCAGGTATAGAAGATGAATGATTAAATTACAAAGAAACGATCAATGATACTTGATTGATCATGCATATCTCGATCTCGATCATGCATATCTCAATGTATTTGTGGAAAATTGAGTATAGCCTTACAAATTTACTCCTGTTCTGGGCTTTCAAAGTTTTTAGAACCAAAAAACATATTGAGTTGGAAAAAACTTGTTTTTTCCATTTGGAGAGGTTTTTTTAACGTAACACAGCCCGACTCCCGGGCAGGGGATCTTTTTGTCCGGAGTTTGCATGTTTTTTCATGTGCTTTTGTGGGTTTAGTTAGGGTACTCCGGTTTTCTCCCACAGTCCAAAAACATGTACATTAGTTTGATTCTAAACTGGGAGTTGCGATGCACTGGCGACCTGTCCAGAGTGTAAAAAGATTCAATATTGATAATGCAATATTATCACAAATAAATTATATTTTAAATATTATCCAAAAAGATACATTAGGTTAATTGATGATTCTAAATTGCCCATAGGATAGAATGCAAGTGTATGTAGTGCTTTGCTTGTGTGGCCTTGGAATGGACTGGTGACCTGTACAGAGCCTTTCGCCCTATGTGTGCTGGAATAGGCTTCATTAGACCCACGTGACCTTAAGTTAGGGAATAAATGGGTATAAAATATGAATGAATGAACACAGGTTGAAGCATCCTCCAGTGTTTAGTAGATAATAAATTTCTTTGTAATAGGTCTGAATATGGGATTTTGGAAAAGGAAGCAAGGTGGACATAGTTGTGTGGAGTTTTATGATAAAAAATGTCTTTACAATGATCATGAAATGATCATGCTTATAGTAGATTATTATTATACATTAGAACATTTTTATAATTCCTTAATATTACCCACAAAAAATGCTTTGATCTGTTTTACAGGTTCACATTTAGTACGGAAGTGGACCTGTTTTTAAATTTTTTCTGTGTATACAGTTACAGAGCAGCACCGAGTACGAAGAGAGGAAAGTCATCCGTGCCGCCATCCGAAAACTCAGAGATAAAGAGATTGAAGGTACAACACCCCCAAAACACACACACACACATGCTATAGGCCTTGGTGTTGTTCAAATAAATCTTTATTTTATACCTGTCTGCTCTTGAGCAGGTGCTTTAGAGAAGGTCCATTTAACCAGGAAACAGATGGAAAAGCAACAAAAGCCTCAAAGAAACCTGGATTTGGAGGTGAGTCAATAGTGGGAGGTGATGAGTGAGGACACTCACTCTCCAAAATTCTAGAAAAGTTTGCACAGCAATTGTAGTCGCACCTACGCAGGATTAAAATTTTGCAAATGTATCAGTCAGGATATCATCCTCACCAGAGCACAGGGACGGCAGCATTGGTTAAAGTGGTAAATAACCTGCTATTGGCCTCTGATCAGGGCTGTGTTTCCCTACTAGTTTTGCTTGATTTTAGAGCAGCTTTTGCCAGCACTGATTACAATATCCTTCTTTCTAGACTGGGAATTATCGTTCAAGGGGTGATCTTGCATGAAGTCACAGATCGATTAAGATTATCAGTGGCCTTGTATGTCTTCCATGTTCTAATAATTGCTTCCACAGTTGATTTCTTAGACCTATTGCTAACCTATTGCAGATTCAGTTTTCCCAGCCTGGTGCAGGTGTACAATTTTGTTTCTGGTGTCCTTCGACAGCTTTCTGGTCTTGGCCATAGTGAAGTTTGGAGTGCGACTGTTTAAGGTTGTGGTCAGGTGTCTGTCATACTGATACCAAGTTTAAACACGTGCCATTAATATGGTTAATGAGTAGAGGACAGAGGAGCCTCTTACAGAAGAAGTAACAGGTCTGTGTGAGCCAGATATTTTGCTTGTTTGTAGGTGACCAAATTCTTATTTTTTTCACCATAATTTTCAATGAAATTCTTTAAAAATCAGACAATGTAATTCTGTGGATTTTTTTTCTCTTTTGGTCTCTTATAGTTGAGGTATACCTATGATGAAAATTACAGGCCTCTCTCATCTTTTTTTTTTAGTAAATTGCACAATAGGTGGCTGACTAAATACTTTTTTGCCCCACTGTAGATCCTTTTGACCTATGGTTAATAGTAAAGTCAAGTGGTGTTCCGCAAGGATCTATCTTAGACACTCTCTCCTTTTTGTTTTTAATACATATACTGCCCTTGGGTAAAAGAATATGTGAACATTGCGTTAGCTTCCACTGCTGTGCTGATGAGGTACAGTTTTTTGTATCAGCAAACCCAAATAAGAAAGGTCCCATTAACAGTGTTGCAGTGTGGAAAAGATATGAGACAGTGAAGGGTTGCTACTACTAAATTCTAATAAATGTTTGTTTGTCTGTGTTCGTCTGTGTATATGTGGTTTGTTTCACAATGTATAGAAAATACATGTATTACAAGTTCTTGCACACACATTTCTTAGCAGTAAAGTACACCACACAAATGTAGTGTAGCCAAAGATTTTCAGAAGTTCAACAAATATTAATGTAATACAGAGAGTAATAAAATCTGAAATAATAGGTGTTCTATAATTGTAAGGTATTCGTTAATTTATATCTGATTAAATGAAGGGAAAATCCTGAATTCAGAACTCATCCACAACTCTATAAAATCACATAAATAGTTAAATCCAGAGCGCGTGTGTGTGAGGATTTTATAGTAATTGCAGTTTAAAGATTAGGATTAAAGTGTTCCAGATCTGTCTAATATTTTTCCATGATATGAGTTCCATGATAAAAACTATTACTTAGTTAGTTTTAGTTTTAATTATTAAAAGGTCCTTTACACTCTTCTCAAATTTAGTCGTTAATTTCCAAACTGACCGCACTTAGATAAATAGTCAGGGGGTTAGATCAGGTTAAAGAGATGTCTTTAATGTAATTTTAAACTAACCGGGTGTGTCTGCCTCCCGAACAGTGCTGGGTAAATTGTTCTAGATGCTAGATAAGAAATGGATTTACTGCCTGCAGTTGATTTTGTTATTCTAGGTATTAACAGATTTCCATAGTTTAAGAGCGTAAGGGGACGTTGAGGACTATAATAGGATAAGAGTCACTCAGGTACTGAGGTGCTAAGCCTTAGGGCTTCATATGTAATTAACAGAAAAGTCTATTTAATATTTAATAGAAAGATATATAAAAAAAGAAAATATAACAAGGAAAATTTACCATGTCACCCTACCCACTTGTATAGTAGAAATCCAGCCTCCTGTTCAGAGCTCATTTGATTAACAGCGTAATTATTTTGGGTCTAGTTTGCTGCCTTTTCTTTCCTTTTTTTTTATAACTACCTACCTACCCACCAAGCGTGTCTGGAATGCTATATCTCATTCGATCAGCATCAACATTCTTTTACTTTCTTTATGTGTTTGTTCCTGTGGTATTTGCATGCAGTGTTGGCTTTTAATGAATTCTGTGACATTTTAACATCTGATACTCGTCAGAGTTTTAATACTCTTCCAGGTTAAAGTGCTGTCAGATTTCCAAACACTGAGGTAATCATGATCATCAGTTTATACAAAAGCTTTTAATAGTGTTAATATCCCACTTTTAAAAACTGCATTCCAACGTCTTCCTTGGTGAAAAGCAGGATTATAGTGTATACAAACGTTTTTAAGTATATGTGTCAACCCGCAAGTGTAATTTTCTGGCTTTCCTTTGACAGCCAGCAAAAGGTTTTCTTTTATTGCTGCAGGTAAAATACTAGTTTTTCTCCTTTTTTTGTGTTAATCTAATGACTTTAATTGAGAGTAATACTTAGGAATGGAATAGAACAGGCCTTTGTTCTACACAATACACTGCATGCTTTTGTTTTATTTATTTTTGACGATTTTGTTTAAGGCTACTTTAAACAAAATCGTTTAGGTAGGTTTCTTGGCCTACTGGTTTCTTGGCCTACAAATCACTGGTTTCTTGGCCTACAAATCAGATGGTTATAAATTTAAATTTCGACCTCCCACTGTTGGACTCTTATAAAGACTTTATTTGCTAAATAGACCTCAAAGGCAGGTGATGTTGACTTATAAAAATTTCTAAATAATTTTAGCCTGCTTTTATTTTATTATTATGATGACTGGAGCCTCGTTTAAAACCACAACCTCCAGTCTAACCTATTTTCTACTTTTATATTTACAGTAATTGTAAGAGTTATCATTTTTTAATTCAGGTCATAGGTGCTGTTATGCAAAACTGATGCTCCATAATCACATATTGGATTTAAGTAACTTGCAGTTTGCATTTAATTTGTCTGTTGCACAGCCTATTACTCCTAACAGGTCTAGCTATTCTGTGACCAAAACTATGATAGCAGCACCTTTTTCCATGAGCAAAATGGATTCCTTTCCGCCCTTAAAAGGAGGACCTGCCTTCAAAAGTAACATAATTACACATTGGAGTAGACATACAATTAGGCTATGGTGAATTTTTAACAGAATGTGTTGATTGTCTTGCTGTCCTACATCAAGCAGCATTAAAACCGAACAGACAGCAGAGCATGTGTCGTCCTGCTCAAGTGCTCAGGTGTGTAGAAATCCTGAGGCTTCTGATTTCTGTACTGACACAGAGCAGAACGTATTTACTTCTCTATGAATCTATCCTCTGTGTTTTATATAATTGTATAATTATAAGAAGTGTTTAGAATAATTATATGTATAATTATAATGTTTCAGCATTGAGAGTGCAGTTTGAATTTTCCCATCACGCTCATTTTTCCGTTGCCGATGCCAAATATCCTTGAAAAAACTAAAAAATACTAGCAGCTAGCTCACCTGACACTGTCGTGGGATGTAGAATATTAGAAGTTTATGGCATTGTATAGGATATTCAATTGTGTCTCAAAATTCAGAAATTCAGTTTTTATTTACATTAACAGCATTTAGCATACGGTCTTGTTCAGAGAGAGATACAAACGTGCCCCTCCCCCACATGTCAGTTGCTATTTGTTTAAGAAGGGTGCGTCTCTTGGAGACAGTCATTGATGCCGTAGTTCTGACACTGATGGAAAGTTCGTTCCATCATTTTGGTGCCAGGACAGAGAGGAGTCTTAAGGCAGACTGACCTTGAGACTGTAGTCGAGCAGTACTTGTGGATCTGAGGGAGCGCAGGGCTAGGAGTGATCAGTGCTTGGAGTTTAGAAATTACCAGAGACTGCACAAGCAACTGAGTGGCCTGAATAGATAGAAAGGTCAGATCCTTCTAATGTTATAGAGAATAAATCTGGAGGATCTTGCTACGTTAGTAACATCTAAGGAAAAGTATAATTGAATGTCTATTGACACCCCAAGCTTACAAGCAGTGGTAAAAGGGGAGATCAGCAAATTGTCTAAGGTGATTGAGAGATCTTGGAATGGAGATGCATTAGCTGGTATGAAAAGCTGTTCTGTTTTGCAAGGGTTAAATTTCTGTTAGTGAGCTGCCATCCATGATATGTACATTGTGGCAGAAACAGTGGTGTCTGATAAAGGTTATCTAAGCTTTCTGGGTTCCGGTGTTGTAGAATTGTAGGAATGCACAAGCAGAGATCGGAAACAGGATGTTTGTCATACGTCATTAATTCCATATTTGGTATGAGAGCTCTGTAAGCACATACATATTGGGTCAAACACTTCAACACTCCTTGTCATCATGCTGCTTCAGTATGCTTTGTTTTTATCTACAGTTATTCCAAAGTTTGAATAAGTTAAAGGACAAACGCATAACAAGTGTTAAGTGGTGAGTGTGTCGGATTTTACTGTGTAGGCCTGTCGGATTTTACTGTGTAGGCCTGTGTAGTGGAAAGAAAAGGAGGAGGGATAAAGGGGGCAAAGGGGAGAGCGTAAGAAGAGAATGAGAAGGGGCCAAGGAGAGTGGGGGGGGCGTGAAGGAGTGGGAGGGGCATGAAGGGGAGAGGAAGTGAGAGGGCGTGATGAGGAGGAAAAAGAGAGAGAGTAAAGGGGGAAAGACAGAGGGCATGAAGGGGGAGAGGGAGAGGAAGGGCGTGAAGGGGAGCGAGAGAAAACATGAAGGGGAGAGAGATAGAAGGCGCGAAGGAAGGAAAGAGGGCGTGAAGGGAAGAGAGAGAGAGAAATTAAAATTACTTATTTTTACTCATTTAAAAACAATTTTTCTAGTTTTTTGCACACACACACATACACACACTGACTGCTGCCGGTTTTCATATGCTGATAATTAGAATAGCGTGTGACTCTGGATTGGTTAGATAAGTCTGGGAGACTTTCTATTCCTGTGCTGCATGAGACAAGCGGTGAGTTAAATCAGCAAAGACTAAAGGACACTTGTAGGTTTAGGTCAATAAAATATTTAACTAAAAGCTGCAATTATAAGTGAGTTTTATACTGCCTGGATGGAGATAAGATCCCTCAAACATCTGGGATAATTCAGAACCTGAGCCACACTTCTCAAAATAAACCACAAAGAAACACTAACTAAACAGATTCTCCAGTGCTAAGTCAGGAATTCACTCCGACAAATACACATTCTGAGGCAGACAGAAAAAAAATTCTGCCACTATTTAATTCTTCCTCTCCTTCTGTCTGTCGTCTTGTCATTCCTCTAGCTATCTTGAATCTCCAAATGACTTCTTCCAGCTCTTGTTCTACACTCAGGATTTAAAAAGGCGTTTAATTCCATAAAGAGTAAAGGTTTGGCCAAGGCTTCGCCACGAGGTTAGAATTCTTGTGGAAAAGTGAAACGTCATCTACCTAGGACAAGAGGCCAGATGAATTAGAATGGGGGAGTGTCTGAGGACAATGGGGAGGAGCGTCAATGTGGGCGCAACAGAGCACAGAGGTAGAGTAACACTGACTCATTTAGTACAGTGCACATATTGGGAATTGGAGGGACAGGAGACGGTAGCTTCTGGACAGGAAGGTAATTTTACTTTATTACTGATATGAAAATATGAACTTTTAATGATCAGGTATAAAAGTAAAGGATTTGTTACTGAATATGTAATTGTCATAGTTTTGTCAGCATGGACAGCGGTTTAACATGTGGACACATTACACACACACCCACGCAAGACGTACAGCACGGAGCCGCCTAGAGCCGGGCAGTAAAAAAAAAATGAGTCAGGAGTGGCAGCTTACTGGGTGTGAAAATCTTTATGCAAGGCATGTGTATAAGAATCAGCGAAGGAGTTTAATACTAAAGGATTCCTTCTGGTGTTTGCAGTTGCAATTAAAAACCATGATCAGTTTGAACTAAGACAGCATCTGTGAAAAACACACACACACAGAACATTAGGTAAAAAGGTTTTTCTTGCAGCTCTCTAATTTTACTGTAGTGTATGGTTTTCCTGCTGAATTCTCCTTTCCTCTTTTTTCTGTCTGTGCCCCCTCCCCTTCCCTCCTTTGCCTTTGTTTAAACCAGATGTATTTTTATAGTGTCTTTATGCTTCATTTGAACTTTAACAAGGAAAGACACATTTACCAAGCAAGACTTATGGTAATTAGTCTTGAAAGATGAGCACTTGCTTGTTGTCCTGCAGCAATTTTTTCAGTCACAGCAGGTGTTTAAGGTCCCCTTTAGTTCTGAAAAATGACTCGTTAACGTATGCAGGAAGCTAGAGTTTACAGCATCATGTATAGAAAGTCCTTATAATATAACTACAGTTTTCCAGTGATTACATCTTTCATTTCATTACAGGGCTAATATCTCTCTCTGCAGGTGGCGTTTCTATAAAAACCATACATGATCCCTTTCCATTTTTCATCCATTCACCACAATTTAACATACAAGATGTGAAATCGCATACCTCTTTGTGTTATGCGAAAATCAGTACACAAAGCCAGTAGTACGTCTGAGTTCTAATTATTTGACGAAACGTTCCCAGATGATCCACTTCTTCCACTCTGATTGGGAAGTATGCATATGATGGACAATTTACTATCCCATAATCCCACAATTAAGATATGAAGAATATGAACAGGTTGTGTATCTGTAATAGTCACAGTACAGGATGTGTAATAAGATGTGCAATTATATTTGACTGCACTTCAGTCATCTATAGATAATTATTCAGGAGACAAAAGAACTATCTATATAACTTTATTAAAGGTTAATTGTGTTTAATTTATACAGTGAGGTTGGGACAATAACTAGTCTCCATAGTTGACGTTTGTCAGGTTGGCAAAACCTGTCAATGTATATATTTATCCAGTAAATTGTATGTGTGTTGTATGTGTGTGTACATGCGCATATATGTATATGTATGTAGAGACACTTTGTCCTTAGTATCTTATCTGGGTTTTAATGATTCAATTGAACTTTTTAGTTTAATTTGACTGATGATTTAGCTTTTTGTCTTTAAAAAATTTCCCTCATAACTAATGGCGTTGTCAGTCCCCTTCAGTTGAGCATAAACATGCTATTCATTGTCTAACTGTGTTTGCCTGCATGTGACAGCATATCATATTTTTATGACTTCTGCTAATGTTTTGAATGAGAACAATTTATCCTATTTTTTTTTACTCCAGGATACACAGAAAGACACAGTGGACCAGTCAGTACAAAGTGAGCAACTTTACTCCTGCCAGACACATAGCACCTGGAACAGGTCTCCTGGAAAAGGTCAGTTAATTCTTAACAGCACAGATAGCTTACGTCAAGCAGCTCCCTGCCTCACAGCTAGGCACCCTTTTCATTTTATTTTCCCATACTGTTGTCTGATACTAGGGCTGGTGCCTATTGTTTCCTTACATAAACACCTGTTTCTGTAAAACAATGCTTTATACCTTATTTTATTTTACTTCTTTTATTAAGAAATGTTTCACATGTGGAACCCCTGGAGATTCTATCTTTGAGATTCGGCATGGGATTCATATGGCTGGCGCCTCAGTTTGTTTAGAGGGTGTAGTCTAGGCTCAGTGGGAATGGCAACCTCTGTACTCCTCACTCCTTCACCCAGCACTAGTCATTAAATGACCATAAATAATCACTTGTTTTATGCTTTATTACATCGTTTCTGGTTCACATAAGATTTCGGCATAATGTCACACACACACACACACACACACACACACACACTGTGTGGTTCTTTTCATCTAAGATTAGCTCATCTAACCAGCAAGAAGGAATAAGAAAAGAATGGATTTTTCCCTCTGTCTCAGCTCTAAATTTGGCCCAGGATTGTTTGGGATGTTTGTCATTCGATGAGGGACAAAGAAACAGGAAGTTTGGGCTGAGAAGACGAGAAGGAGGTAACACGCTGTTTACTCTGAACACTGAAATACATTAAAACTATAGGAAAGCTCCGAAACTTTTATTTCATCTTCTTTACCCGCTTATTCCCGAATCCGGGGTCACGGGGGTCTG
>JAOTQW010055887.1:0-18091 GCA_026260075.1 Sisor rabdophorus
GGTCTTTCTGGTATCAGTCCAACACCTTAACCACTAGGCCACCCCTTCCCCTACATAGTGATTACATAAATAATAATTCCCCAATTAGCTTAATAACACAACCATTGCAATGCAGTAGAGGCTGCAAACAACAGTTAGCAATAGCCACTATATAGCTTTCTTCCTTTCTTAATAGGTAAAAATGTTTTTTTTAATTCTTTTGATTTTTAATGTCAGTATTTAATCCTGAACATCTAGATAACATTTTTATTGAAATAATCATAGTTTTTCATTTTTATTCATCTTCTATACCCGCTTATTCCCTAATTCAGGGTTACAAGGATCTGCTGGAGCTTATCTCAGCGTACATAGGGCGGGAGGCAGTGGGTACACCCTGGACAGGTGGCCAGTCCATTGCAGATAATCGTATTTAATTAAGGTTATTATTTAATAAGGGTTTAACAGTACCAAACATGTTATGAATCCAATCCTTGTATTACTCTCATCTGTATGACCAAAAATCATTAGGAATTTTAAGTGCTTTTACATTATGATGACAAATTCTATGACACTTGAGTCTGAGGTTGGTTTAATATAAGAATAAAACTATAAAAAGCAGCTTTGATTTTGTACACTCTTTTTGCCATGCTGCTGTAACTTATTTTGGTGGAAGGGGTAGCGGATAGCTTACCTTTCTACATTTTCTATGTGTCTTGCCCAACTCTGCCCCTCTACCATGCCCCAAGGATTCCTCATTAACTTCTCTATATTGGTAACCTAAAAGACCTGCAATGAATCAGGTGTAGCTCCTGATTGGTATAGATGAAAACATGCAGCTCACCAACACTATGGAAAAGAATGTACACCTCTTCTGAGATGGCTTTCGTGTAGTTGCCTTTTAAATGGCCTTTCTTTTTCATTTTTTCTAACAAAGCACAGATTTGCCTCCATGAATGTAACTGTATGTGAATGTGGCCAAGTGGAGTGCAACAGCCAAGGTCACCACAACAGAAAATTCAATGATCTTTCTATTATATTTACATTTGTGCATTGGTTATACTCTCTTATGCAGAATGACTTATTTATACAACTGAGAAATTGAGGGTTAAAGGCTTTGTTCAAGAGCCCAGTAATGGCAGCATGGTGTTGCCGGGAATATAAAGACGATCCTTCAGGCATCAGTCAAAGCCTTGAACTTATGAGCGTTTAAACACTAGTTCTATCACTTCACTTTGTCTAAGTTTCCTTGAATGACCCGGTATTAGATAGGAAATTTAAGGATAGATAAATAAATAAGGTAGAATAGTAGATTTGTTGCCTCAATTTGCTTCTAACAAATGTAATGATAACACAATATCAGGTGGTTTAGACATGTAGGTGATAAAATTCCTGACTTTGTTATGCTCTGCTGAGAGTTCATCTGTTACGGATATGTAAAGCCACTGCATATTAAATGAATAATAATGTACTATGGTGTTCTGCAGGGAATTTGGCCGATGGAAAGTGAACAACTTGGCTGTGGAGAGGCAGGAGACAGTCCCGCTTGACCCTGAATTCATGCGCATCATCCGGCAGCTGGGACGGCGGCCGAGTCTGCAGATGATCGCAGACAATATCATTAGGAAGTATGGTACCCACTTCCTGGTTTCAGCCACCCTTGGAGGTAAAAAGGCTCAATTAAAATTTTGAATGCTCTAACAGATTATTGTATTGGGGTTTTTTTTCCAAAAATTTATTTTTGAACATTTTTAAAAATAAATTGTCCAGTACCGTGATTTTGGTATCAGGCAGCAGTAAACCTGACATAAAAATCTTTAGGGGTTCAGCCCTGTAACATGATAAACCACAGATGTTTTCTCAGAATAGTACAAAAACAAGGGGAGTTTGCTGAAACAGCTATTTATAGCTGCTACCGCAAATGTAAAAAGTAAATATAAACAAATAAAATGTCTTGTGCTATAATCTGAATACCTACATTGTTTATTATTTCTGTATAACAAACTTCTTTTGGTATTAGCAAAAAAAAAAAAGTTGAAAGTGTCAGTTTTCAAGTTTTTGTCATTAAGTGTTATTTCCGTTTAGCAATATCATGATGAATTATGGGGCAGTGCAATAGCGTAATGGTTAGCACGCTCGCCTTACAGCAAGAAGGTCCTCGGTTCAATTCCCAGACAAGGGATCTTTCCGTGCAGGGTTTACTCCTGTTTCCTCCCACAGTCCAATAAAAGTAACATTCAGTTAATTAGTGATTTAAAATTGCCTAAACTAGTCAACATGAGTGTATGTGTGTGTGTTTGTGTGTGTGTGTGAGATTGTCTATGTGAGGGCGTACCTCTGCTGGAATAGGCTCTAGCACACTCCTCTGACCCTGAGTTAAGTAATAAATAGGAATAGAAGATGCTTAATTAAATAATGAATTATTAGTGTAGATTTATTAAGAAAACAAGCAGTCTGTGAAATATAATAGCTACTAATCTATTATAAAAAAATCAATATGTAAGAATGTCTAGCTTTCCTTACCACATTATTCCAGAGAGGGCGGCACAGTGGCATAGTGGTTAGCATTGTCGCCCCAAAGATCCTGGGTTCGAATCTGGGGCACGGGGTCTTTCTTTGCCGAGTTTGCATGTTCTCCCCCTGCGCTTGTTGCGATTATTTTAGAGAAATGTGACCAACTATTATTCATAGTTACACAGATGATACCAAAAAAGGAATGATCATAACTGGTCATATTTTAATGTATAATTGCATTCCTTTAAAACAAGCATTTTAAGACACCAAATTAGTTTGGATGTGGCCCTGCAATGGACTGGTGACCAATCCAGGGTGTACCCCCTGCCTTTGGCCCGATGTGCGCTGGGATAGGCTCCAGCAGAGTGTAGAACTTAGGCTCTGAGTTGTTTACAGAAAGGTCAGGGTTTGACCCCAGCACTGCAAAGCTACATTATCTGGGTCCCTGAGCAAGATCCTGTATCGTCGTAGCTCCAGGGGTGCTGCATCATGGCTGACCCTGTGCTCTGACCCCTAATTCCTTAGATGGGATATGTAACAAAAGTTTACAGTACAGACTTTGTGTTGGATGAAAAAATAAATATAATAATAATAATAATAATAACAATGATAATAATATAATATGTAATTTATTTATTTTTTAATGATTGGGAAAAAAACTATAACCAGAGAAATTTATAGATAAATAATATTTAAAATTAACAAGTTTGATCATTAAACAAATCACTCTATATCTAAACTATCTATTTCTTGAGTGCAAAAGTTTACATACCGTAACACCACAATGAATTTTAGCTATTAATTTGCAGGAAAGTAAGTAAACAATAAATAATAGACCTAAATAAATAATAGCCATAAAGCCATGTAATTAATCTGTTTTGAAATTTATTCCATAGCTAATAAATGTTATATGTGTTCGATGTAGATATTCTAGTTAAATAAATGATACAATGCCCACATTAAAGTTGTATTACTGATGTACTTTAGTAAATTTAATATGCTGTTTTTGGCTGAAGATACACTCATCTTTGGTAATTTAGGCTTGAGTAGTATTTGAGTTTATAATTTTATTTATAAAAAGACTAATGATTTTTGATTTTTACATGCAAATCATTTTAATAAAAAATAGGTCATTTTTTAAAGAAATTAAAATAATGAATTGGCAGCATAGTGACGTAGTGGTTAGCACGGTCATCTCACAGCAAGGTCCCAGGCAAGGGGTCTTCTGTGTGGAGTTTGTTCTCACTGTCTTCTGTGTGAGATGTTCTCACATGTGTGGGTTTACTCCAGGTATTCCGGTTTTGTCGCACAATCCGAAAACATGTCCATTAGTTTGATTGGTGACTTAAAATTTCCCATCAGAGTGTGACTGCGTGTGGTTGTTCATCTTTGTGTAGCTCTGTGATGGACTGGCGACCTGACCAGGGTTTACCTCGCCTCTTGCTCTATGTACCCTCATGACCCTAATTTACGGAATAAGTGACTATAGAAAATTAATTAATAAATGAATTAATTGAATATAATAGTGATATTTAATGGCTGTTTCTGCATCATGCATTTTTTTCTTTTGTCTGATATTTATAGGAAACTCAACCCTATGTAGGTAATTTGCTCTAAATGGAACCTGCTTTTTTAGACGCCATATCCACCTGCAGAGCAACGCTGATCCAACATTAAAATTATGAATTAGTGGATTCCATTGATGTATATGTAGGTCTGTGCTGATCCTCCTTAGTTTTAATTAGCGCTTTTAGCTGAATGAGCAGGAGGTCATTGGCATAAATAGATTTGACTATTACGTTTAAATATTTATAAATAGATTTTAACCCAAAAAGCATTGAAGATTTTAATTCAAATCTAATAAATGTTATTAGGTGAAGTATGGGTCGATGTGTCCTTAGCAGTTGATCCGTTTTTATCTGCCCTGTCTTTTTTATAATTGTGCAACTTTTATTTCTATTAGTCACCTCAACTGTAAGTCTCAAATTTTCTCTATTTTTCTTGATTTTTGACAAATGTTTTGTATGCATGGTCTGGTTGCAGATAAAAAATATGCCAGGGATTAAGGGATTTTAAACGATCGGTTGCCAGCAGCATTGAGATCGGTCCCCCTATTTGCCTTGAGCTTTGACTCCTATTGTGCTCTAATTGTAAAAGGAGTCAGTACACAGCGGCTGTGCCTCCCTCTGAGAATAATTACATTACTCGCCATGATAATTTCTTAATCGATATCTCGACTGCTTTGTGTACTCCCCGTGCCCTCATTCTGAATCCATTTACATCCCCAGACAATTAAACAACAGTCATTTTTCCTCCATAACATACTCTCTCCAAACAGAAACACTCCAGTTTTCACCTGGTCTCTGTCATCCTTTTCATGGACCAGTGACAAAAATGAAAGAGGTGCAGTAGGTTTTTATAGCGGAAGAAAACATGAAACGGAAACGTGACAATGTATGTTCAGAAATTTTTTCACTTTGAAAATTCCTGTAGCGATGATCTGCGGATCATTTTTCATTTGGTGATTGCCTTTACTTGCATTTCTAGCATTTGGCAAATCAGTTGAGGTTTAAAATCCTTGCTCAGCAGTAGCCCAGCAGTAGCAGAGTGGTGTTGCTCCGAATTAAACCTGTTATCTTTCAAAAAGCAGTTCAACACCATAACCACTAATTTAACTTTTCCACCCTTTAATTTATTAATAACCTATGTTCGTTAGTGCTTAAGGTAATTGAAAGAACTTGGTTAAAAGATAAAATTTCCAGCACCACCAAGCAGTCACTTTTGGTTCCTTAAGCAAGGCACTTAATCCTCAGCTGCCTCAATATATAATTGAACTGTAATTGTAAATTTTAATTCATGTATTTTAGAGATATATCATCAAGCTAGCTTAGGTTAAAGTGCGTTTTTTGCAGATCGCTTGTATTAGTGAGTATAAGGGGTTAAAAACAGAATTAGTCACTTATACTTATCAGTTCAAGACACCTAACTGAGTACCTTTTGGAGTGGTAAAGTCAGTAGAGGACATCATCTTCCACAGTGCTGTACTGATTTTACTGATTCAGGTAACCACCATACTCATACTCATACTTATAATAAAGATTTAAAGTCATACTGTTCAGGCTAGAACAGAGAGAGCGTCAATGCTCATCTGCTCATTGGTCTGTAAACTAACGGCTTTTAGTTTCCTCTCATCCAGGCGAGGAGTCCCTGACCATTTTCGTGGATAAGAGGAAGTTAAGTGAAGCCCATTCTATCAGTGAAACCACTAACAGCACGCTGACACTCGAAGCCCTTCATCACCTTGCAGCATCCTACTTTATCGACCGAGACAGCACGCTAAGGAAACTGCACCACCTCCAGATCGCTTCAGCTGCAGTTAAGGTAAGAACTTTGCCTTTTACACGCAGTTTGGGTCAGAGGTCAATGTAACTGTAGCTGGACTTAAGGTATAAACTTTTTTGTTTTGTTCAAGGTTAAAGGGCAAAGAAAGAAGCAGCTAAAAAAATCCAAACTTAAACAAATCAAAGTTTGAACAAAAAATTAGTTATATATTATGATGTTACTAACATGTTACTATTATTATTTTAGATAAATAAATAAAACCTTATCTCCTACTGATATTTTAAAAGCTACTTGATACACAGAGTAAATCTACATCAACCTTTAACTTAATGTCTCCAAATTATTAACTTTTAGCCAAATAAATTACTTTAGGCTGAATTACATTTATTTCTTTAACAGGTTTTATTTTCTATAAGTCATTCATCTTCTATATGAGCTTATTCCATAATTTAGGGTCAAGGGGGTCTGCTGGATCCTATCCTAGCAAACATAGGGCGAAAGGCAGGGGTGAACCATGAAGGGGTCGCCAGTCCATTGAAGGGCAACACACATAGACGAACAACCACACACACACACTACAATGGGCAATTTAAAGTCACCAATCATCTGTGGGAGGAAACAGGAGTACCTGGACCCACACAAGCGTGGTGAGAACATGCAAACTCCACACAGAAAGAACCCTTAGCGGGTGAATCGAACCCAGGTCGCTGTGGGGCGACCACACGAACCACTACGCCAATGCATCAACTCTTTCATGTTTATCTTTTATATAAAAAAACAGACATACTGTATTTTCTATAATTTTTCATAAAAATATGAGGTGGGGATATGTGTTGGGTACAAACCTTTGTTTTTTTATTTGTTTTGAAACTGATATGAAGTTTGCCTATAATGTTTGTTAGTAATATGATGTATTTTCAATGAAAATCAGTAAGAAAGTGTTCAAAGCTGCAGCAGGACAACAATTTGCATACTTGTTTGCATTTAATGCGTAATACTTTCAATCAAGTGCAAAACGTGTGCGTAATAACTAACACTGGTTCTGACCTTGGAAAGTGCATTGTTTTGTATAAACATGTAAAACACATTCTTTATTTATTTTCCTTTATCCCAGAACCACTTTGATTACTGCTATCGAACTTCCCTATGCATAGGTTTCTGATTTACCAGATTAATTGACTTCTCAAGTGTTACACTGCATTGCAGCAGGCCCCTGTTTGCTGGTGTGTAAGACGTAGTGCTGACATTTTCTTTGTGATGTTTTTACATCTAACTTATGTTGAAAACAATACATACTATATTGTCATCTTAATGCTCATAATTATTGGTGATATTCTGCGCTGAAGCTTCAAAGTATGTATCAAACTGAAAACATCTATCAACTGAAACATCTTGCAGTGACACGCTTGTGTAAAAGCTTGTGTGTGTGTGTGTGTGGTTGTTTGTATTGTGGTGCTTTGATCGGTCTTGGTTGTATCCCATTGACAGCTCGGATAGACTCCAGCAGATTCCTGTGACCCTGTTAAAAATAAGCAGGTATAGAAAATGGAAAGTATTTGTCTATGTATGGCCCTGCAATGGACTGGCGAGCTGTCCAGAGTGTACCCATACTTTTTGTCTTCTGCTAAAGTTAAGGGATTTGATTGGTTCTCTGGTTTGACTTTGCTGCCTACCACGTCTACCAATTGTATTAGTCCACGTTGACAACAATTTAGTTGAAAATTACCTTCCCAATACTAGAAGAAAAGTTACAACACATCAATGCATGATGTGACCTCCTTCTGTAGGTTGAGTGCTACTTACACTCAGAGCTATATCACTGACCCAAATACTTACTAAACAGAATATTCCCTGCATTTGTGGGCTACCAAAAAGGGTGTTTGTCCAAATATTCATTGTTTTAACACAGAATTTTTATGTGTGAAAAAATATTTTCAAAATCAGAGGAAGTAAAAAAGTCCACACTATATATTTGTTTAACTTGAATTATTTTGATTATATATGACTACATGAGGGTGGCGCGATGGTGTAGTGTTTAGCACATAACAAAAAGGTTTACGTTTTTCCCGCGCTTAAAATTGTATATAGGAGTGAATGACCGTGACGACATGATCTATCCCCATGACAACATGATCCTTCCCCATGACCTCATAGGTGTAAGACTAAGGCTACATTTTATGTAAATAAGCATAATAAGCATGTATGCATGTAAATTTGTCCCATTTAACAGATAATTTTATTCATTCAGATCAAAAGGTAATTTATTACATGAAACGGTCCAAAAAAATTAATGGGTCTTCTGGAAGAAGCAGCACCTTCTCCTTCTGACCACAAGGTTAGTGGGTGTCTGTGTTGAAAAACTTGCTGTAATTTTACAATACACTTCAGAATAATAAAGTACAATACACTTTGCCATTAATACGTAAAGGTTATATGTTTAAATCCCACAACTATACAACAAAATCAAAGAAAGAAATACAGTGCATACTCTCTAGATGTAGTACTCTGCCTATCAATCAAAAGGCATAAGCCAATCAAAAGTACTTAATTTATTTCATTGCTTTATTTTGATATTTTAATAAGAATATCGAATATTAAATGTACATTTAGAAGATACAATTATTAAATTATTTAAAATTATATATTGGCACTTTCAGCAGTTGTTGTGCTATTTATGTCTTAAAAATTCCTAACAGACTTAAACAGGGAATAAAAAATTCTTTTAAGTGGAATTAGACAGGAGAAAAAAAGAGGGGGGGGGGTTCTTGGACTATTTCTAATGGAACAAAATACTATCATGATGAAATCATTAATATTAATATTATATAAGTATATAAATTTCTCAAAATTGCTATGTTTCTACCAGGTTTGTTTTATTAATTTAATTAGTTTGTGACTTGTTTTTATTTACTACCCATATTATTTAGCAGTCAGTTTTTTTTATATTTTTTAAATTAAACATTACTCTAGTTTATTAATTATTACTTTATTTATTTATCTGTCCTATTTCTTATTTATAGGTTTATTTTTGACCTAGAAATTCTTTGAGTATAACAGTTTTAACACATACATCTTTCAGCTGTAAATTATGGGAGGTTAAATTACAGCCTTCTGAAAATGTGAGCGGGCAGGGATGTTCTTTTCCTTGAATTCATGATTATTAGTTAAGCAAATGTTTCCTCTCTGTCATGGCCAAGGCCGTTTTTCAATGTGTTTGGTCCATAAGTGATTTAAATGCAAAGTACATTTGACTCGGGTAAAGACTTTTCCCATATTCTGGTGTTAATGAGGACAAAAGCACAGCAGCACCTTCAGCCAAACCATCTATCAAAATGATGGATGATCTCAGCTCACTTCTATGTGCGATGAGTAATTTCGCTCCAGATCAGCTCCAACTCCTGAAAAACTATTCTGCAGATGTTAAATGCTTTTATTTGGTAGTTTGGAGCTCAGGTGGACAGATTCTTCACTGCATGATAATCCGTTCAGATTGCTGTAGCCTAGTCTTCATTAGAGCTGCAGATGGTACCACCAATACTGAGCAAGCCACGAATATAAATGTCCTGATCATAGGCAGTCCCTTGTCGTGCTAGAAAAATGGGTCTCATATGTTCTGTGTCAGGTGGATTGAGATATGGTCGCTTACATTGTAGCTTGGAGATACAAAAATGTCATCAAAGACAACATAATGTGAGGATATTAAACAAACAACAAACCACACCAAATTTAAAAATACCTGAGGATGTTGTTAGCTTATGGAGCTCCTAAAAAAACTAATTTGAGTACAATTGGCATCAACATTATTCCTCCAAAGTGTATGGGTCTTGCTGTACGATCCTAGGCCAGGTAATTTTTAGAATTAGACACACAACCTGTTCCACCACTTTATCAACCACTAAGCTACCACTTCCCTGCTTTATGCAAAGGGAAAGTTCTGGATAAGTGCCAAGCCCACAACCTCGGACATGCGTTTATCATGATCGGGTAGCAGTGATAAGCAGATGTTTACACCAGGGTCCTTGTCAATAGTTTATTAAATACACATCACCATGTGTACTCTCATAGGAAGTTAATCAACCGGGAATGCAGGAAGGATTTGGGGGTTAATTTAATGCCTCGGAATGAGCTCGGCCTCGAATCAAACCCTGTGTGTCGTATGTAAATTTACAAAATTATACATTATGTCATTAAGCACTTAATTGATTAAAAAATGTTGACAGCTCATCTGGACTGTTTTCCTTTTTAACAATGTGGATTGTATGTGCAAAATCTCATAACCACAGGTCAGAAAAAACCCAATTGAAATGAAAAAAAGCCAGTAAATAAAAAATATTTTTGTAACTATATACCAAAAAATGAAATTGACTAAAATCTATTTTTTTTCTTTTGGAAACAAATTAAAAGTCTGTCCTTGAATGCTGACATTGGCACTTTAGCTGGCTACTAAACTGCAATAAAGCTGACTAGCAGACAAGTTAACTATAGTTTAGGGAGCCTTGATTAAAAAAGTCTGCAAGTGTCATTATTTGAGCTTTAACTTGCCCTCATTACTATTCCTTCATTGCCAGAATCCCAGGTTCTTGGCAGTGGTTTTTGGCAGCATTGCTTCAAAAATCGCTGTGTTTGAATTTCAAACAATGCAAAACATGTGTAGATTGAGCATGTAGGAGGAGGTGATGCTGAATTTTTAACTTAGTTGTGTTAAAATGTAGTTCGTAAGATACATAAGATTAAAGAAAATTTAGGGATCAGAGTTATTAAGTCTTTTTATTAAATCCTAAGCCTGCAAAAACTTTTTTTTTGCTATTTATGTTCTAGATTTATTGATCTTAATAATTATTTATTTATCTTCTATACCCACTTATTCCTTAGCTCATCTCAGCGCACATTAAGTAATTAATTTATTTATTAATAAATTAATTAATTAATTTATTTATTTATCTTAAACCACTTACTGAAACAGTTGACTTTACTTTTTTCTCTTATATTAAAAAAAACAACAACACTTGCCCATTTCTTTTCTTCAGAGTTTCTTATTATATACTTGGTTTACAACCTATTGAACCTTTATCAATTTATTCATTGGTAGAGACTTCAAAGCACCATGTACATCGCTCTGGATAAGCGCATCTGCTAAATGATGTAAATGTAAATACACATAGGCCAAAGGGCAGGGATACACCCTGGACAAATCGCCAGTCCAGTATTAAGCCCACACAAGGGTGGGAAGAACATGCAAACTCAGCAAAGAAGGCTGTTGCTATAAGGTGACTATGCTAACCTCTACATTGCCGCTCTTAATAATGATTCATTATAGCTGAACTTAAATAAATGATCTAATATTAGCATTTGTTAAAGATATAATCTGTGAAGGATATAATCTGCTATATATGAATGAGAATTCTTTTTAGAATTTGAGATTTTAAAATATTTAAAATTGAAATTTAAATATAAATACATTTAATAAAATATAGTTTTATTTATATTTCAATATTTTAATGCAATATATAGAAACATTTAGAATTATTACATTTTACATATATTATTGTTTTAAATCTTTGTGAGAGAACATTGTGTTCACATTCGAAGTCCTGCTGTTTTGAATTTTTATTTTTTATAAAGATTTAGCAGGTTCATAAATTAATATTTAGAAAAATAGTTTTTAGTTTAAAGATTTAAAATAATAATAAATCTTATTGTTATTGTACAGTATTAAGAGATTTATAAATCTTAAAAATGTTAAAATGTCTATAGTGTGCTAGTTTTAAAATTAAATTTGTGGGTTTTTTCTGTGTGCAGTTTGCATCTTCTACCCTTGCTTGTATGGATTTCCTCCGGGTACTCCGGTTTTCTCCCACAGTCCAAAAACATACGCATTAGGTTAATTGGTGTTTTTAAATTGCCCATAGAAGTGAGTGTGAGTGAGTGTGGTTGTGTGCTAGTCCCTGCAATGGATTGGCGACCTGTCCAGTGCCCTCTGGCCCTATTTGTGCTGGCATAGGCTCCAGCAGACCCCCATGACCCCAAGTTAGGGAATAAGCAGGTATAGAAAATGAATGAATAAATGAATGAATTAATAAATTTTTTTTTCTGCTTCATGTGAAGCTGTGATATTTTTGTTAAGTATATTTTTGTTTTTGGTATCGGAATTTATTGTTATCAAAGATCACAACAGTCAGCGTAGTGGCGTAGTGTTTAGCCTCACAGACAAAGGGTTTTTCCGTGCAGGGCTTGCATGTTCTCCTTGTGTGGATTTACGCCAGGTTCTCGGGTTTCCTCCCACAGTCCAAAAACGTGTACATTGCGTTTATTGGTGACTCTAAATTGCTTTTAGGAGTGTGTTTGAATGTGTATGGTTGTTCTTCTATGTGTGGCCCTGTGATGGACTGGCGACCTGTCCAGGGCATACGCCTGCCTTTTGCTGTATGCCCCAGCAGACCCCTGTGACCCTGATTATGCAGATATAGAAGATGAATAAATAAAAATGACAGCAGGCTTACTGTCCGAGCTGCATACAGGCATATAGATAGTAAATTTACTTACATAGCTTCATCACTTGTTTTTTAGGCATTTCCTGTTTGAAATCTTGTTATATTGGTAATGATTTATGTCATAAAATTTGCTGTTGTCTGTTTGTTAGCATTACAATGTACACACGCCTTAAGAATCTATTCGAAGTAATAGAACACAAAAACAAATTTTTAAGGTAGGAACTGGTAACACAGTGGTTAAGGAATCGGTCTGATTCAAAGGGTTTGATTCCCAGCACCACCAAGTTGCTAAGGCTGGGCCCATTAGCAAGGCGTTTAACCCCAAATTGCTCAATTGTATAAAAGAGATATGTGTAAGTTGATTTAAATAAATGTGTTTGCCATATGTAAATGTAAAAATAAAGTGTATCAAAATGGACTGAAATCAACCCAAAGCCTCACTAATCACTGAAAAGCTTGAGCAGAGTTTCATTTTTTAATTTTACAAATCTCAATCCCCTCACACGCTCATCTCCTAGAAGAGCTGAATTCCATAGACTAATGACTAATGTCCTTGATTAAGTTGTACTTAATTTCAGACGTGTGATCAATGTTTCATTTTACATTTGTGCTTAGCCCTCAACTCTCCTGTGGTACGTTCAGTCTTCCCAACATCGATGCTTCATAGTCTTGGGGGTTTGATTGGTATCTTTCCGCTTCATTCATTCTCAGTCTTCTCTATAGTCATATGTCAAACGCTTGACCTGAAGAAACCTTGGCTCTTTCAACAGCATGTAACATGCAGGATTAATGAATTTTTTCAAAAAGTAATTAAAAGAGTAATTCAAATAAATTTAATTTTTTTTCTTCAGGCTTTTTTGAATATCTACATAAAATTTTAAATGCTTTTTGTCTAAATTCCAGTAAAGTTTGTGGTCACCTAAGCATTTTAAGCGCATTTGATTTCAAACATCTTATTCCAAATGTATTCCCATTTTGCTCAGATTAAGCTTTGCTCTTCTAGTAAGACTTTCCACAACAATTTAAAGCTCGAATGTGAGATGTCTCTTCATTCAGCTCCAACAGTATTAGTGAGATCAGACACTAGTCTCAGGTAAGAAGGTTTGGGGTGCAGTCAGCGGTCCAGTTAAAATGTTTAGTGGTGTTAAGATCAAAACATTGTGTCAAACACTCGTGTTTTTTTCCACTCTTAATAATAACACAGTGATAATGGAGCTGAGGGGCTTTGTGCTCAGGGTCATTGTCATGCTGAAACAGTGTTGGAGTCTTTTAGTTCCAGTAAGGGAATAATGTAATGCTACAGAATACAAAAACATATTTGTAGCAACAGTTTGGAGATAAACCACATATTAGTAGTTAACAAGACTTACAAATCCTAATCTCCCTAAAAAAATAATATTTTTATTGGATTGGGTTTTGGATTAATGCAGAAAATAATTCAGGCATTAGTAAAGGGCCCAGTAGTGGCAGCCTGGGGATTCTGGGATTTTAACCTAAAACCTTCAGTTCAACATTCAACATTGAGCTACTACTTGCCCCACTTACCACTTGTAAGTCACTTGCTAAATAAAGCCATTTTTTAAAACTAGGATATTGAGCCAAATTTCATTTGCCCTGTATCAAGAAGGTTTAATCCACATAGCACTTGTATTTAAGTAGGATTTTAAGATTTTATTGGTTTAACTTCCATATTGAATTTCCATATTCTAGGAGTGTTTCCATTTTAAAAAATTTGAAACTGTTTTAAGATTTTGGGATTTAGGAATTTTAAATGTTTTTGCAATTACAGTTTTCATCTTTAAAGATTTTCTATATATATTTTTTTTTTGACTTAGACCGGAGTGTGTGGGGCATTTATAAAAAGCCAGAGCTTGAACTTAAACATTGTTGTTACAACAGCAATGCAAATGAGCAGGTGTTAGAAAAATACACTGCTGTAGGAACTTTTAAACAAAGCGTAACTTCCAAGCATCATTAATCAGCTCCGGGAAATCCAATTTAGACCCTCGCTTCTTTTATCGCACTGCCGATCCAGATTGGTGTACAAGCATTGATGAGGTGCAGGTTAATGGGAAATGAAGCCTGCAGAATGTATCATTTGTAAAATGTTATCGCAATATTATTGGCCTTTGGGATACTGATAACACAGAAGTCTGCAATATGTAATGAAGCGGGTAATTAAGTAATTTTTTATTCCATATGCTAATCAACTTGATCAAGCTTATGGTGGATCACATTGACATAACAGTCTGTCATTGTGACTGAGATCATTAACTTAAAAGAGACAGTGGGGCTGTGAAATCACGTCGATCACACTAACAACGCATGGTGTCTAACTTAGTGTCACTTTACATTAGAACATTTATGTTTGCTGTTTTTGAACAGTATGTGGAACTTGATGTAATAGAAACAGTGAGAATAAAATAGAATGGTCCAAAAGCCAGGACTCTGGTGACGACTGGGTTACACCAGTCCCTGCAGGATTTTACAATCTTTTACAAATCTTTTAAAAATGAACATAAATATGTTCATAAAATATGATAGTCACTTTAGTCGCAACTATTTTTTGGCTTTAAGGTAACTGAGACAAGGACCGGCCCCCTTGGATGTAGCAACTACGACAACCTCGACTCAGTCAGCTCTGTGTTGGTCCACAGCTCTGAGAACAGAATTCAGTTCCAAGGTAAAAGAAAGTCTATTAAATCTTTTAAAGCCTGTTCATAAATTTCATCCTGTGAAAAGTTATTGTTCCATTCACTGCTTTACCAAGACTTAACAGTTGACTTCCTAGAAAATTCTCAAAGGTTTGTTGCATTTAATGTTCAAATGCATTGCCACAGAATTTTTTTGTTATTTTTGGCACAAATCTTGCTTAATGGCAGTGCACTCTGATTGGCTAGTAAGATTTAGACTGGCAGATCTATGAACCGGATCCATGAGCTCTGACTCCAAAATTCTATCTAAAGAAACAAATTTCACTGTGCTGTAAAAAGTATATGTGACAAATAAACACCATTTTTTTTATTACCTGCCTTTCTGAGAAGCTTGTGCTAAATCTGTTGTTTTTCTTTCTTTGTAACAAAACATAAGTATATTACTTGTTTCCAAAAATACTTTTTCATTCATTATATATTATTTTATTATTTATTTTTTTATATAGATCTCTTATTTTATTTTCCATTTCTGTGTTGTACACATTTTAACCAATTGCATTAAAGAATTCATTACATTTTTTTTCTTCTTTTCCTAGGCCTACAGGTTCTTCTACCAGAGTACCTCAGAAGCCGATTCGTCCAAGCAGCACTTAGTTACATCAGCTGCAACGGTGAGGGTCGGTTCAGGTGCCTTGACGATGACTGCTGGTGTCAGTGTAGTGAAGAGTACCCGCAGTGCAACTGCCCCTATGCCAGCCTTCAAGCAAAGCACAGCAACCTGGAGCATATCAACCAAGCCTGGAATCAAGCCAACCAGGAATTTGAGCAATCAGGTGGAGGCAAAAAATTGTTACAATTTTACAAACAAAACATTCTTACTAAAAGTGAGAAACCTTCTTGTCTGGGCATGAAGTGGGAGGATTTGTTAGCAGTAAACAAGACGGTTTGTTCATACCTGAATAATGTGTGCTAGTAAATTCAGGAAACAGAACAGACGTTAATGGCGTTTCTTGTAGCATTCCAAATTTTAGCACTATTCATAGAAACATCTTTAGTAAAATTTTTAATTTTTGAGGAAAAAATCTGTATAAAGCCATAGTATGTGTCACACAGTGGAACAGAATCAAAGCACAAACCAAAGCTATTTTAGCAGCGGGTTGGCAACCCATCATTCTTTAATCTATTTGTCTTGCTTGCTTTCCAGCTGTCTCTGTCCTACCCTACTGTTGAATATCTGGATTTAGTCAAACAGATGCTCTGAGATATCGATTTACACAGATTCACCTACTCAACCCTTGTCTGAAATGGTCTCCCAGCTTCTTACTGACATATCCAGGGAAGTTCCTAAGGTATTGGTATTGAAACATTCCAGATTCCAGAATTAAGCCTAAGCAAGGACTTTGAAACCCTCAGCTGTTCAATTGGAGAAATAAGATAAATCTAAAAATTCACAGAACATGTAAATAATACAGGTAGCCAGCAGTGGTAAGACAATAGAACAAAAACTGAAGAAACTCAAGGAGTATAGGTTGCCAACCAATGTATTTGCCAACACAAATTGTGTTTGCCAACACAGTTAAAATTAAATTTATGCTGCTCCACTAATCACGGCAATCTACAAGATGGAAGTAACCTGACAACCTCAACACAACCCCCTCACATCCACTTATAACAGGTGTTCTATTCTGGCTGCAGAAATTGAAAATCCACACAGCTGTGAAACTAATCCAGAAAAAAAGTCAGCACCACTGTGTGTGTGTTTTCTGGCACCTCAGGTTCCAGTGTGTCTCCAGGCTTCATAAGCAGTAATTAAATCTGGAGTACAGCGGGTTCTCTCGCCAGCGCTTGTGTTCCTTTAGGGTGATACAGTAAATGACCCAAATTAAAGCTGTCCCAAAAGTAGAACAAGCAATAAATGATTCTTCTGAGATTTTAATGCTCAATTAGCAACAAGACCCTTTCAGGGTGTATCCCAGTCTTATGCCCTATGTGCACTGGAATAGGCTCCAGGAAATCCCTGTGACTCCGAATATGGAATAAGCAGGTATAGAGAATGAATAAATAAATTAGTCCTGTTTTGCATTTTTCCAAAGCTTCGAATCATAAAAAAATTAATTTAATTTTCACCACAATTTGTACAGAAATTTATTTTCATCAAGATAAAGTACTAACACTGATACCATCATTTGCATTATTGTGCGCAGATGACTTCCAGGCGTTTATGGTTCAGTTGAGGTCACATGCAGCCCTGAACTTGTCATCGGTGTGGCGCACATGGAGGAGCGATGTGGCACTGCTAAAGCGCTACAGGAAGCTAGAGAGCGATGCTGTTTACCTTCTCAATAAAGCGCACAAAAACGCTGCTAAACTCTTTAGCCTCAGTCGAAAGTGTCGCTTGCAGCCCAAAATAATCCTGCCAAAAGAAAGGTAACCATAAGTTTAAATGAAAATACACTTTTGTTGTGTTACTTGTAAAAAAACATGTTTTTAAAAAGATTTATTGATTTTTAAATGAGTTATTATAAAAACTTAACAATAAAACATTAAAATGTATCCTGCCGTAAATAGCTAGAAATTTTTAATGCAATTTTGTATTAATTAAAAATAAGTCTGACATAGTCACGAAGAGCAACATCAGAATTTGTCTTTATAAAATATGAGAATAAAGGGTGTGATGACATAATGTGTTATTGCACTTGTTTTATCGTTTTCAATGTAATTATGCAAAACAAGATGTGAATGATTTTAACATCAGGAATGACATCTTAACAATCTTCTCCAGGCAGGGCATTAACCTTAACACCAATTAGCCAGTTCCGGAGGATAATGGATAGGACAGAGAATGAGGCTAGCATGTAGTTGAGAAAAGTAGCCATTATTGGTATAAAGTATGTGATGAATTAAAAGCACCGGTCTGTAGCCGACTCACTGTAGCTACCCGTGTACAGAGGACTTTACTAACAAAACCTTTCAAATTAAAGTTTGCCTCTGGGTGGTCATTTAAAGTGAGTGCATGGTAGGAAGGACTAGTAATTAATTAAGTTAGATTTAGAGCCTGACTTGGATGGATGGATGGATGGATGGATGGATGGATGGATGGATGGATGGATGGAT
>JAOTQW010057338.1:0-16575 GCA_026260075.1 Sisor rabdophorus
ATGGATTGGCGAACTGTCCAGGGTGTAACCCCCTGCCTTCCGCCCAATGTGCGCTGGATAGGCTCCAGCAGACCCCCGTGACCCCGGATTCGGGAATAGAAGATGAAATGAAAAAAAAAATATATATATATATATTATATATAAACGTGGCTCAATGCATTAAAAGAGTTTTCAAAACATCAAACTTCCTGAACTCACTCTTAATAAAGCATAGTATTCAGCAAATAAAATACAGGGTTCAATACACAGGCAAGGGGTCTTTCTGTGTGGTGTTTGCATGTTCACTCCGGGTACATTGGTTTCCTTCAACAGTCTAAACACATGTACATAAGGTTGATAAATTGCCCATAGCAGTCTGCTGGAGCCTATTCCAGCCTATCGACCCTGGACAGGTCGACGGTCCACAGACCAACATTTACATCTACAGCAAAGTGACCTACCACTGAACAATTGGGGGTCAAGGGCCTTGCTCCGGAGCCCACAGTGGTGGCTTGGGGGTGCTGGGAATCAAACCCCGGTCTTTCTGGTAACAGTCCAACACCTTAACCACTAGGCCACCCCTTGTTCATATGTTATATGTTAATGTTTGTCTATGTGTGGCCCTATGATAGGCTGGTCGACCTGTCCAGGGTGCACCCCCTACCTTCCACCCTATGTGGGCTGGGAAAGGCTCCAGATAGGAACCAGGTATAGGGAATAAGCGGGTATAGAAGATGAATGAATGAGTAAATGAATATACAGACAAGCATATGAGTGCAGTATGAGAACCCAACAGTATATGGAAAAGGCTTAAAGAAGCTTAACGCATTAAGTGTTTTAGTCTCACTGAACCAAATGTAAGACCAAAAATCCACTCTAGGCCTTAAAATACTTTCCAGAACTATTTATGACTATGGCAATGAATGAAACAAATGAATATGAGCAGTGATGTGTATGCTTGTTTGTCCATGTATGGCCTTGCAATGGGCTGGCAACCTGTCCAGCCACCCCTCAAAAGCCGTATCAGGGTAGACGTTTCCTTAAGGAAAAATGTCCTCAAACTGAATAATGACAGGAAGTGAGTTCAAAGAAGGAGCAGCATCAAAGCCTGGCTGGAAGTCGCATCCATGACTCATGACAAAGAACAAAGACTCATGATGGTGCACGCCGTGATAAATCTCCACCAGCAGTGCTCAGCTTTCAGCATTGCTGTGAACGGTAACCGGGTCTAGTCGTGACGAAAGGGTACCGTCAGATAAGCAGACACGTCTTATCTGCATAGGAGAAGCCAGCAAGGGAAATGGTGGCCTAGAGGTTAAGGTGTTTGACTGATACCAGAAAGACCGGGGTTCGATTCCCAGCACCCCCAAGCCACCACTGTGGGCTCCGGAGCAAGGCCCTTGACCCCCAATTGTTCAGTGGTAGGTCGCTTTGCTGTAGATGTAAATGTTCGTCTGTGTGCGATGGACCGTCGACCTGTCCAGGGTCGATAGGCTAGAACAGGCTCCAGCAGACCCCCCCCTCACTCCGAGTTAGGGAACAAGTGGGTATAAAAGATGAATGACTGCATGAATTTCAGAAAATTGGGGTAGCAAAGCAAGGCAAAGGCAAGGTGTCTATGCGGAGTTTGCATGTTCCCTCTGCGCTTGTGTGGGTTTACTCAGTGTTCTCTGGTTTTCTCTCAGTGTAAAAACATGTACATTAGGTTTATTTATGATTCTAAATTGGATGATTAAATGTTAGGAAATCAATCAAAATTTTATATAAATTATTAAATTATTAAAATAAACTGTCTAATGTAAAAGCTCATAGCTTTACAGTCGAAATTCTGACTGGCTAGAGCATTACAGTAATGGAATCATTAACAAAACCGGACCGTCTTGTTGTGAGGCGACCATGCTAACCACTACGCCACCGCACCGCACCACAAAGAACAATTTAGAATCACCAATTAACTTAATGTACATGTTTTTTGAATGTGGGAGGAAACCCGGAGCTAAACCCGGGCTAAACCCACACAAGCACAGGGAGAACGCACAGAACGACCCCTGGGCCAGAAAACAAACCCGCAACCATGCTAACTTCTATGCCGCCACGCCGCCCACCCCTGTTTTTTAATTGAATTTTTCAGTCAATTTTCATTTCTAAAAATATTAACAGGATTTATTTCTAGTTCTGCATTTTATTTCATTTCATTTAACCTTAATTGTACCTAATTGTAGTTTTAACCTAAACTTACTATAAACGTTACTTAAAAACTTCCCAGGATTCTCTTTTCTAGAAATGAGACTTTTCTTTTCCTTAACAAGTTAATCCACAAGTCATAGGCATTTTGTTTTCCACTCAGAGCCCCAAAACCCCAGAACAGTGTCTTCAAAAACCCAAATCTGACTCAGCTTCTGAAAATATCTCTAGACCATCCTCAGTCCTGCTTATTAAAACATACCACTGAAGCTAAGAAAGATGATGACCAAAAACAGGAAATGGTGTCAGAGGACATGATGAGTAGATAAACACCAGTTTTTTGTGTGCTTTTTATTCTGTTTCAAGCAGCGTTATTTGGTGAAGCCAGCGTTGCATTGAGTACAGTCATCATGGTGTTGTACCGTGACACTCATTTTTTCCCTGCTGTTTAGAAAGACGGGTATTTGTAAGAAGCAACAGAAGCCACAGTGAAGTTTAAAAATGAGAGCACTGCTGATTATAAAGTCAAGCAATAAGAAACAACCCATGCTGCTTTGCAGAAGTAGAAGCGGCAGTTGGGATGGGATGAGGAACGTCAGATGTGTTTATGGTCATAGGGCATGTTTGCAAAGCAAGCGCTTTAACCCCAAGTCTTTTAATAAAGTACGACTAGGCTCGTAAAACAAGGTCTGTTTTGTGGTGATAAGAGAGACACATCTTCGACTCGTGCACTCCACCAACAAAGGCGCCCATTCTACCTTTGAAGGAAACGAATGAAATAAAAAAATAGGGCTTTTGTTTGAAAAAGACCTAATGACAGTTTCCAGGGGTAACAATATGGAGCCAACGTAATCATCCACAAACCACAAGCCGAAGCCTTACAAATAATCATGTTGTTGTTTTCCGTACAATAGTTTCCTTGTTCAGTTGAAATGATGATATTGCTGATTATCAGTGTCCCGGTCATGTCCTCCTAGTGTTTTTTGTCGTTTTTTTCCAGCTACCCCTTCACGTTAAATAACCCTCACTGTGTTTGTATATGGGGTCTGGTATACAGGGTCTGTAACTGTTCCCAAAATAAATGAATACTTCAAGACAGATTAATTAATGAACCGTATACAAGTTTTTACAAGTCTGACATTTTTTTGGCTTGAACTCTATATGGTTACCAAGCCGAAAATGTAAATCAGTAATTAAATGTTGCATTGAAGGTCCATGCCAACGTAGATATTCCTATAAGGAACAGAAAAAAAACGCCAGCGAGGAGTCACCACTGCCACATAGATGTCTATAATTACTGCATGGCAAAGTTAGAAAATTGAAGGAAAATTTTCAGGCGGTTCTTCTCAGCACTATAAACAGTTGTTCTGTGATGCTCGTGGTCTTGAACTGTAGCAGGAAGTGGCTGACCCTTATTACACCATCTGTCCTTGAGACGATGAGGTCATAATTGTCGCCGGGCCAAAGAATGACGGAGAGGCGCGTGGGTATGTCACCCTAAGGGGTGTGACGGGAAGAAACCGGATGGAATTAAGTCAAAAAGCAGCACAGACATTGAGCGATCTACCAAAGTTTAATCATTTACCTGCCTGGGGCACTGAGGCACTCTGGGAGGGGTAAGAGCTTGACAATCAACTACCTGTGCAATGATAGCGGATTAATACAATATTTAAGGTATTCAGATGGTAAGTAGTCTCCTACAGATAAAAAGACAGACAGATAGGCAGTTAGACAGACACACACACCGATGCACACACAGAAATACATATACACACACAGACACGCATACAAAGATACAAATTCAAAACAGAAACACAGAAATTCAGAGTCGAATCAAGACACTGATATACATGCAAACAAAATCCACACTCATACACACACAGAACCAAAGACAAATGGTGAAACAGACATCCTTTTCTGGTTCCTCCACACAAACATGCCTCAGTGCAGGCCTGGGCCGCTAAACTATATACTTTAAAATCTCAATGAACTATTTCAATTATTAACTATTTCAAATCATGATTGCTATTTGATTTCGATTAATTGTTTAGCCCCAGCCAGGTTTGTGTGTGTATAGAAATATTTAACAAATACATGAAAGATACATGAAGATAGACTGACAAAGAGATTCACAGTTACGCCATCACACACTCCATAAAACAACATTCTTTTTGTGTGACGGATCAGCAGAGGATTTCTTTAATCACTAATCATAGTTCATTATTTCATCAGCTGCAATAACACCTATACTTCAAACCCAACCGCTTTCCCAAACAGGGCGGGCTTACAAAACATTTACCGTTAGATCAGGATGACTCCAGATCCAGGTGATGACTAACAGTAATGGCAGGTGATTGTAATACTAACCGTAAAAACGAAACACACACGGGTGCGGCCGGTTTCACAAGCTTCAGGCAACTGACACAGTTTGAATAATTGTTGCTGAACCACTGACCAGTTTAACCAAAGATATCTTCCAGGTTTCATATCCTGTTCACCACTAAACCACTTAAACTCATTTTTTTTTTGCTGACTTACCAATATCTGGCTAATCACAGCTGCCACCGAAACGTCAGGAAGTTGGGTGTCACCTGGGACGCATACTAGTCGCACAGTAATTGTACTACTCAAATCAGAATGTACTGTCTAAATAAAATTCAGATGTATTTTTTTTTCTAAAGTATTTAAAAAAAAAGGCAACATCCTTTCCACCATTTTTGAATAAATGGGAATTGTCTCTCCTGTCATCTCATGGGATAGGATCCAGGTACATTCCCAGAAACAAATTAGGACACTCCTCATACTCACATAGTTTCGACTTGCTCTATAGTATGCGATGTTTTGCCAAATTAAGACCATTCATTCATTCATTCATTCATTTTCTATTATTCCTCCTTAGGGAGTCACGAGGGTCTGTTGGAGACTATCCCAAAGCACATACGGTGAAAGGCAGGGCAATTGCATGTATGGGAAATTTAGAGTCACCAGTATGTTTTTGGACTGATGGAGGAAACTGGAAACCCACGCAACTGTGAACCGTACTAAGCACTACGGCGCTGCCTCAAAATTTGTATTCAAAATTTTTTAAAAACGTTTATCTAAAAATGTTCAATCATAAGTCGTCAGATAAGATCGTGGCGCTTTACTATCGAATAGTCTCACACACACACACAAACATCTGTTAACAGTTGTGTGCGTGTAAATTGATTCTTTCTGCACATGAAAACAGGCTTTCGAACCTTCGCACCTGCTACACACACACACACACACACACACACTGCTGTGTTCACTTTGCACATTTTAATCTGATTGATCGCTAATAATTCACTGTCTGACTACATCCCGCTGGAGTAATTAAGCTACATACAGAACTGTACAACACGTCCGCTGTCAAACACACGGTTCTCCAGCACTAAGCCACTTCACTTCCTCTCTCTCTCTCTCTCTCTCTCTCTCTCTCTCTCTCGCTCTCTATCTCCCTCCTGGTCTCTCCCCCGCTCCCTCTCTCGGTGTGTCTCATTCATTCATTCATCTTCCCGCTTATTCCCGAATCCGGGGTCACAGGGAGTCTGCTGGAGCCTATCCCAGCGCACATAGGGCGAGAGACAGGGGAACACCCTGGACAGGTCGTCAATCCATTGCAGGGCCATACACACACAACCACACTCCCTCTCTCTCTTTCCCTATCTGTGTGTGTTTGTGTCTCTCTCTTTTTCTCTCTCTCTCTTTCTCTGGTTCTCTCTCTCTCCTTCCCCCTCTCTGTGTGTCTTTTCTCCATCTCAGAACTCTTACTCCACCAGTATGAGCAACATGCAGCTCATCCTTCTCCTGCTTCTCCTCAGAGAATTCCCCAAGCGTCTCTTCTGACTGATACGTGCTATTAAATCTCAGTTCTGGGAGGACTGAAAGCGCAAGACGGAAATATTAGTCAAACTGGTGACCAGCTGAAGGCCCCATGATGCTCCCAGCATCCTGCTTCTATGACTCCCAGCTAAAGTCATGGGCTGCCTGTATACATCCTGTTCTGTGAGGAGAAAAAAATGGAGGGGCTCCAAACAGCCGCAATCAATTAGAGCTCTGGCATGCAGGCCACGGCAGGGACAGGCTTCCTTCCTGTAGTGCTCCAGCTTGCTAGAGACAAGGCAATGGCGAAGAAGAGGACCAAACTCGAATCGGATTTCTCAGGCAGCTTCCAAAGTGCAACTCCAACTCAGCCTCAAGCACAAATAATATCTAAACTCGGGGCAGTGCATCAGAAGGCAAAGACATTTGGAATGATCTCAGATGTCTCCTGGATTCGACACTTGTACTAATTACAGAACATTTTCCATTATGACATCATGACAATAAGTCTTCATTAATTGTTCTTTTGTGTAATTGTTTAACAGCTGTTGTACTGCACAGCTGGAACCTCCACCGTAGCAGCACTGATGATAATCTTCTCTGCAGAAGCCCAGCTGAGCCTCTGCGACTCGGTCAAACAGCGAGCTCTAATTCTGAACAGCGTTTTTGGCTGGTGTGGAAACATTCTCTCATTATCGCCTGCCGAATAAAATGGTTCCTACTCGCCGAGAGGATTTTACAACACCGCTTCCACCGCCTTTTCCACTGCTCTGGCTTACCTAAGGGGTAGGGGTAGGACTATACTGTTGCCTTGATACAAACAACCAATGACGCTATTGTTCAGAGCCGACAAGTTGGAATTCTGTCCCGCTTCCTCTCTCTCTCTCTCTCTCTCTCTCTCAGCAAAGCTAAACTAATAATAACTCATGTATTGCTCTTACTTTATTTAATACATAATGATTTATTTATTAAATCAAGTTAAAAGTTTCTCCATTTTTTTGTCTTTCACTTTCTCCCACTCTCCCTTTTTTCCTTCACTCCCTCCCTTTCTCTCTCCGTCTCTTTCTCTCTGCCTCTCTCCATCCGCCTCACAGTCTTTCTCTCTGCCTCTCTAAGTCTTTCTTTGTCTTTCCCACTATCTGTCTTACCCTTATATCCTATCTGTCTGTCTTTACGGTTGTTGTTTTTGAAGATTTAGTGGTCATCTAGAATTGGCATATGTAAAGTACACTATCGTGTTTATATACTCTGCATGGTTAAAAACCAACAGAAACTTAACGATACGTTCTGCCACTGTTGCTTGAGCAAAGTCCTTAACCGTCCATGCTAAAGGGACATGATATCATGGCTTATTCTGCACTCTGATCAACTTTTAAAAATTATTTTTTCAAATTGGGACCTTTTTTTTTAAATAAAAATTACTTTACTTGTTCTTTACACCAGCGGGGCGTGGTGGTCATGTGATTTGTTCATCCAAAAAAGCCCTTTTTTAATGCAGCTCTGATGTAAAAGTATACATTTAAAGATAAGTATTAAAAATCTAATACAAAAGTCTAAAAAGCTAATATTAAATCAACATTTCAAGACTTGACTGCTATGAGACCTTGTTGCAGTAATACTCTTAAACAGTGCCATAAAGAGCAGCCTGGAGGTAAAAACGGCTGACTTTTCCCTCAGCTAGCAAGCCAGTACCCGAGTACTTTTATACATGAGAGCAGGCTTCATTTGGAAATCATTAGAGAGGCTAAGAAGTTGGACCATCCTGCTGATTCGGGAACATCTGGAAAGGTTATAGCAGAAGGACAGTGCCGCTGTAACTCGTCTCCGATGCCTATTTAACTTTCAGCAGTTTGCACTGCAAGATGGCTTCTTAAATTTCCATTGGAGATTTGGGAACACAGGGATTCTGATACAATGACCACCCCCTCTTCCTGTACTGGTTTAACCTCTCTTAAAAGAAACCGGACGTAGGAAAGAAACCTCTCCCATAACATGCTGGAAATCTAAGGCAGTATCAGAAAGCCATCCTGCTACTTGGAGTAGTGTGTATTTATTTATAACTGTTACAGAGGCAGTGCTCGTGCTGGAGTCGGGTTGAATTGGCCTTTAACACAGCTGTATACTGTATCTCACAAAATATAGAGGGGAAAAAAATCTTTGGGTTATAAATAGAAGTGATTTTTTTTGGCACACTGCCTTTATGATACTTTAAACTCTAGTTCTAATATATTTAAGTTACAGTAATCAAAGCACTCCGTGTGTGTCAAACGATTTCCTCCTCTAGTTGGCGCTACATTATCTGAAAAGCAGGCATGGCAGGAAAAAAAACAAGGTTGTCTCTGGCTTTGTATTTGTTGTATTTTAACTCCACCCCCCTCGTATCATAACGTATTGTAATATCTTGTGATGCGTAATGAATAGTTCGATTTGTGCCAATAGGCCTCAATCCACTACACCACACTGCAAGACATTTATATCCGAATCCAGTTCGGAGTTAAGGCCATTGACAGTAGTGACAGTTTGGTGGTGCTGGGCATTTATGGGCGTTGTTCTGTTCAGTACCTTTTCAACAACGCTTCTTTAAATACAGACTCAAAACACCTAAAAACAGTAGAACAATTCCACCCGGATTGATGTCACTAACGTCAGCATGCAGAACTTTAACAATAGAACACAATTCATTTGCACTTTTATTTTCAACGAATAATCCAGAAACAGCGGGACACTTTCATCTGCAGCCGGGTAACACATCACAACATAGCTATAAAATATACCAAACAAAAATAACACCAAATCAGACAGTTTGGTGGTCTTTCAGGACGAGACTCTATTTAGTCCTCAAAAAACAAATGCGGTGACTTGAAACATATTATATACAATCTCTGCCCTGGAAACTAGCCGCACAATCAGGCTTCCCCCCAAAACTACGTTAAATAAGCTAGTATGCGGGTCACTAGGAGACCCTCACGATTTTGCATTTACAGGCTGAGGCTGCCAAGGTAAAACTGTCTCTAAATCAGTGATCAAGGTAACTGAATGAGCATTTCCAAAGAATTCCGACCATTTGGAGAATTAATCACTAAAATGGTTCCTGGATAAAAACAATGCCATGCATGACATCTGAACAAAGGTAAATGGAAAAATAACAAACCAACAACAACAACAACAAAACTATGCAATCCGGTTTCCATGTTTTCTCTCTCTCTCTCTCTCGTTCTGTAAACAGGGCTGAGTGATCTATCAGGGCTGTTGAGAGGCCCTGTAAATGTGAATAGGGGGTGGGGGGTGTCTGAAAACAATGAACTCCGTTACCCCACTAAACACATCTCTAGCCAATTCCCAAACAGCCTGTGTGCCTGCTTGCAGTCTGAATTCATTTCCATATGTATCAGAGCAGAACAATGCAAGAACTAATGTGCGATCTTGGGACCATGAATTATTAAACAGAATATTCTTGTGTGTTAATAAAAAAAAAAAAAAAAAAAAAAGGTTATCTGGCTGGGAAGGTTGGCAAGGGTTCGGCTATAATCCAGTGATGGCATCGGCTTTCTGTTTAGGAAGGATTCCCAGGACAGGCGGTATATGTGAATCACATGCTGGGATTGTTGGCTGTTGGCTGTTGGGGTTTAGGTTTTTTTTTTCTATGCTGGATGGCATCTGATGCCAGATTTTCTTAGAATAGCAAAGACTACAGAAAAAATCATAAAACATCTATATTTTTTAAAGTCTACCTGCTCTCCTTCTTGCTGGTGCAATCATTTACCCAGCTTAAAACAGTGCAATAAATAAGAGGTCTGTTTGTTGAACAGAAACCACAATAAAAAGGCTATTAGTGATGTAAAGCGGCTTTTCCCAGACTGCGTACGCAAGAAATAATACACAATAAGATTAGGTTATTAAAAAAACGGTTGCATAGGTGTGGCAGTAGCAAAAAATGTTATGTCTCACCTTCTAAGCAAGTTAAGACCCAAGTAACCACATAATTATGTATAAATAACTTTTATGGGTGATTTTTTTTTTTTATATAATTTGTGATTGTATGTTTGGCTGTTGGCGGTCTGACAAAGACGCTGATTTTATTCCGTTTATTAAAGATTGTCGGTGGAGTCCTAATCAGTAAAAATATCCAGAGGTCAATCGCTGCTCGAAACGATATGGTCTATCAGCCCAGCTCCACCACAGCATTGTTAAAACCACTAGGCTGCCAATTAGAGGATCATGGGTTCAAATTCCCGGCTGCTTCTCTGTAGTATAATTTAAAGTTGCTCTGGATAAGGGCAACCTAAAAATGAAACGTTAAAGAATAAATTGACCAGCAGCTGCTTTGTTATTATTATTATAATATTATTTTTAAAGTTAAAGATGAAACATGAAACAGTATTATCCCCATGAATATTAAAAAAAACAATATATAAATGATACAAATGAACTCTACAAATAGTTTTCCTGTTAGAAGAAGTGTATTTGCTATATTTAAGTATGGCGTGTCATTGCTGTGGGACACTTATAATTCAACATATATATAACAATATAATTTTCTCTCTAAGAAACTGGATTAAACATCAGCTCATTAACACTCCACACAGATTAACAGGCTAAATTGTACAATGTGTGATCTAAAGCAAACTAAGTGAGGTGACTGTACTTTGCTAAGTGCCCGACGGCTTTTACACGCCATTGTATCGTATCGTTCCGTCTTCCTTTATTTAACACTGAAGTACTGTTTTGTGCACTGATTAAACCTCGCTAGCGCAACCGTTTACAGTGGGTCAATGGGATCTAACAATAAAGAAGATTGTTGTGAATTCATTGTTGTCGAATTGTTGAGAATTTGGCTTGATAATTTCACCTTTAACTTTGAACCATATCACACTGCATGGCGCAAGATTTGTTTGATTTTTTACAATCAAAACAGAATTTGAAGTAATAAATAAAAACGTATAAATCTAACTAACAATAAAAATCCAAACCATCTTAATGTGCTACGCTACAAACTCCGGTTCAAATATGTTAAAGCAGAATCACAGCTTGGTGGTCTCCCACAATACAGCTCCCACCCTGTAACTAATATTTATCCAATTAGGGCAGCATTTTTATCCATGCATCTCCGTCCATGTAAACTTTGACATCTAAACTGAATAAATCTTTGTTGGGAGCACATTTACGCCCAGCTGCTAGCCTTTCACAGAGTGCCAGCGAGTAGCCGACAGAGCCAAGCGAGAAGATTATAAACTACAAAGCTCTGCTTGTGAGAAGACACACTGTATAAAAATACAAAAAAAAAGACAACAGCGTAAGGCTGTGTTCGAACGAGACAGTGTCTCGCTATTTGATGTAGAAATGTCTTTCCTCCAAACACATTTCAAGTTTGGATATAAGAGAAGCCTTGACCCAAAGAGAAGGAGAAAAATGCCATCCAAGTGCCACAAATGCAGTTATTGCCCCTACAAAGGATGTACCAAAAGAATTAAAGACGCTGTGTGGGTTAGGAACCAGGCATCCTGAAAAAGAGAAAGCTTTTGTAAAAGCACTCGCATTCACTGAACTAAGAGAAAGAGCCACAACAGGAGAACGAGAACTGGTTATAGCCATACATGCATGCTTGCATGCATAATGTAAAGACAACATAACTCATAAGCTCAAGTAAACTGTTTCCTGTTTTACAGAGGGTGGGGTGTGTCTACGAGAATTAAAAGCTGGGCAGAACTGATGGACTTGGCATTCATCGCACTTTACAAATCAGCTGCTCGGACTGCAGGACTTAAGTATTACTTCACTGCCAACGGTGATGTTCAAGTATCGACACAAACATGTCTACCTAGTATTGAAAAATGTACCTGCAGGAACAAACACACAGTCAAAAATTATATTGATTAACAACCGATGGGGGTGGGGAAAATGTTTAAAATGTGGAGGATTTTGACTCGATTCACAAACATCAGAAAAAAAACAAAAACAAAACAAAGAATGTGGCACCCGGACAGCCTGTGGTGTGATGCATTATGGCGGATGGATTTCAACTTCACATACTTAAGTGTGTAAATCATTAAGGAAGTGCTTAAGTACACTCGACTATTGTCTTCGGCTTTTTCTTTTTACTTTTTATTACGTAGTGACCTAATGTACGTTTCGTGCATCGTGATGGATATGGTATTGTGACGGCCTTGCCGATGTAGGAATTGTAGGGATGCCCTTTCAGGCCTACAAATTAGGATACATTAATGTTGGGTACTCCGGGTTCATTGCATTAGGTTGTTTGATGCCTCTAAATTGCCCATAGGAGTGAATTTGAGTGCGGGTGGTTGTGTGTGTGTGTGGCCCTGCGATGGACTGGCGACATGTTCAGGGTGTACCCCTCTGCCCCTCACCCTATGTGCACTGGGAGAGGCTCCAGCAGACTCCCGTGACCCCGAAAAGTTTGAGAATAAGCGGGTATAGAAGATGAATGAATGAATGAATGAATGAATGAATAACGTTGTACTATATGCAATATTGCTAGTTAACATTATTTGAAAAAGGAGTACAGTTTTTGAAAAATTGCTTACATATAGATTGTAAATAATTGTAGTAATATCGATAATATGTAGTTAGTAACAGTGTTCTGCTAAAATACATCAGCTTTTTCTTTGCTTAGGGTCAACGAATCAACAACCAGATGCCAAGGACAGTGATGCATTTGATAACTAAAATGTGAGGAACACAAAAAAAACATCCTGGAAAGGAAGGAAATGAAATGAGATAATGGGAAATGAGCTTTTGCAACCGACAGCTAAGCATGAAGCTTCAGGAGAGCCACATGCATAGCAAAATGGCAACCAAAAACACACGATCAGAGACGATATTAGCACCTGACGTGTGTCATTCAGCAGTGAGAAAACTTAATAGCGCAGTCAATACCCAAATTACCCAATGACAAAACACCTTGGTAACACGCTGCTGGTGTAGTTAATTCATAAAGGTACACTTACTTCAGAAATTGCTTGCTACGATCAAAACACCGCTCCAACCGATCACACCATATTTCCTACTTGTCCAAAACAAATACTGTAACCTTGGACTAGGCCGATCAATGATATCTAATCAAATAGTGTTAAACCAACAAACAGTTAGCAAGACAAAATAATAGAAATCCACAACCATCTTACATATGTGAATGGAATTTGAAGTCTCTATTCTACACTTGATGTTCAGACCGGTCTAACAGGTCAGGCCTCTTTATGCAGACGAGGCCTTAATCATGTAACGTACTTTACCATGACGAGGAAGAAGGAGGAAAAGGGAAAGTGGTGGCTCAGTGGTCAAGGTGTTGGACTGAAACCTAGGGAAACCAGGGTTCAAGTACCAGCATCACCATGCCACCACCGCTTGACCTTGAGCAGGGCCCTTAATCCCCAATGGTTTAATTGTATAAAAAAAGAGATCAAATGGTAGTCGCTCATTATAACTGCTGTAAATGTATTGGAGAGAGAGAGAGAGAGAGAAATAAAGAGAGATAGAGAGACAAAAAAAGAGTGGGGGGAGAGAGAAAAAGAATGAGGAGAAAGAGAGAGAGGATGAGAAAGAGAGGTAGAGAGAGAGAAACACACACTGATACAATTAAGCAATTGGGGGCCTTGTTCAGGGGACCTATAGTGGCAACTTGGCAGTGCTAGGAATCAGTCCAACACCTTAACCACAAAGCTACCACTTTCCAAATTATTCCTCCGGTATATTAAGTAGATTTCCCAGAAACTACAATATAATGTAAAGAATCTTTGAGGATGATACGGATTAAAAAGATTACTCGGAAGAATATCGGGCATAAGGCCCATAAAACTGGACAGACACCAAATATATTAAAAAAAAAAAAAACCTGCACTGTTCCATTGTGTGGGCAGATGAACCCAACCGCATCTGGTGCCAGTTTTGTGTTAGCATCAGAGTTTTCATTAATCGTCTGTAACTGTGATTGAAGGTGAAACTACAAAACGTTATTGGCCTGAACTTTAGTTCAATTCTTCTATTCATCTTCTATATCCGCCTATTCCCTAAGTTTGGGTCACAGGAGGCTGTCGGCGCCTATCCTTGCATACATGGAGCGAATGAAATGGGTACCCCCTGGACAGGTCGCCAGTCCATCGCTGGGCCACACATTGACAAACCACCACACACACACACACTCACCTATAAGCAATTTAGAATAACCAGTCAGCCTAACGTGCATGGACTGTGGAAGGAAACCAGTGCACCCAGAGTAAACCCACGCAAGGGCAGAGGGGACATGCAAACTCTGCACCCCTTACCCAGTAATCGAACCCAGGACCTTCTTGCTGTGGGGCGACCATGCTAAGCACAATGCTATTGCCCTAACTTGGGTTATAATGAGGTTAAAATAGTGGAAAAATGATCTTGATGACAAATTGGTGGTTTGAATATTTTAAAAACAACTGGTAGCTGAGCGGTTAAGGTATTAGACAGAGGGTAAGACTTTAAGGTTTACACAGAATCTTGTTCTTTGCCGCACAATAGCTGGACTAAAACACAATGGCCAAAAGTCCATAGTAACTCAATTAACCATTCTATACAGCAGCAGTCCCTAACCTTTACTGCACCATGGACCAATGTAATATTTTGGCGGACAGATCTTTAAGGTGTGGCACATACACACAACAAAATAAAATGAAACAAGCGGCATAAAAACTGTGGCATTTACTAAATATAATAATGTACGTTAATTCATTGTATATTCATATCCTACTATATAAGCAGTGTTCTTGTAACATGAGTAACATCCTCTTTGCCCTCTAATACTCTCTGGTCACCAGGGTACGTTTAAACATGCCTGCTAAATAAGATACACCCCAAAAACATATATAAAGTGCACGATACAACTCACTATAATGCTGAATCATCTGGGAGCCCTGACATTATTTCTCTGCAACGGTAACGAGTCATGTGACCCAGACAAGCGGAATGAGTCAAGAGTGAGTCATAGACGGATGTAACGGAAAGAATGTCGCAATAAAACATTCAGTATAAGTAAAATAGAAATAATGCAAGTTATTTATTCTGTCTGTGCAGTCCATTACCGACAGGCCGGGAACCGGTCCACGGGCCGATGGATGGGGTTGTTACGCTGATACCCAATTTTATGAGATCCTGTACAGCCGTGATAACCAGAAAAGCATCTTACGCTGGACTTTTGTTAAGTAGGGACACCAGAGCAGAGTCAGGTTTCAATTTTGTTAGGTGGAAACGGTATCCGGTGCTACAGTTCTAGTGCATTTAGTGACTCTGGTGTGTGTGTGTGTGTGTGTAGACTATGTAAAATGTTTCTATGTGGTTTGTTACGAAACATTCGTGGGGAAGTGGTAGCGCAGTGGTTAAGCTATTGGGCTACTTTCTTGAAGGTTGTGGGTTTGATTTCAAGCACCACCAAGTTACCACTGCTGGTTTTCTGAGTAACCCCAGATTGTTCCGTTGTATATGACTAAATGCAATTTGCTCTGGATAAGGGCAGCTACCAAATTATTATTATTTTATTTTTTTACAAGTTTTACGTAAGACTGTGGAGTCACATGATGATCACCAATTTGGTCTGAAAGGGTACGAGCTCATAAGCAGAGACATTTTACCATGATCGGGAGGTTGTTGGGGTAATTTTACTCTCTGGTACCGGTTTTATTGACATTTAGCTGTATGTCGCTGCCTCTGGAGGTTCAGTTTCGCTTTAATTGGCGGTTTTCTTCTTATCAGTGGATTTTAGAGGAGCAGAATCAAAGAATCCATCAAACTGACACCACTTTGGCTGCCATTAAAGTACAATGCTAATAAATGTAAACCTAAAGAGGCAACATGTGAGACCAACAATCGCAAATCAAAAGCCACAAACCATTTTAAAGGTCTGACTATTAGACATAAACGTACAAAACACCCCAACGGGTTAAAACCGCTGGTGGGTTTATTTATTTTACTTTAGAACAGTTACAGTATTTACCATCGAAAACACACTGTCTCATGCTCTCAGTCTCTCGCGCGCGAGCTGTCTCATGCTCCTAGTCTGAATATGAGACAATAACGGGAGAAAGAGAATATAAGAGAGAGAATGTAAGACAGAGTGATAGAAAGAGAATATAAGAGAGAGAATGTAAGACAGAGTAATAAAGGGAAAGAGAATGAAAGAGTCTCACGTGCGAGCTGTGTCATGCTGTCAGATTTGTGCTGTCTAGTTCTCAGTGCTTTCTGTATCCATAAGTGTTATTTCTCTCTCTCATTCTTTCTCTCATTATCACTGTCTCAGATTCTCTCTCTCATCAGTCTCACATTCTCTCTCTCATCACTGTCTCACATTCTCTCAGTATCACTCTGTCTCACATTCTCTCTCTCCATCACTCTCTCACATTCTCTCTCCATCACTCTGTCTCACATTCTCTCAGTATCACTCTGTCTCACATTCTCTCAGTATCACTGTCTCACATTCTCTCAGTATCACTCACATTCTTTCTCTCCATCACTCTGTCTCACATTCTCTCGTTATCACTCTGTCTCACATTCTCTCGTTATCACTCTGTCTCACATTCTCTCGTTATC
>JAOTQW010057373.1:0-18008 GCA_026260075.1 Sisor rabdophorus
TGGTGCTGGGAATCGAACCCCAGTCTTTCTGGTATCAGTCCAACACCTTAACCACCAGGCTACCCCTTCCCCAAGGATTATGCATGCCCATAAGCACTATTTTTACAGTTAAATTGGGCAATAGCTGCAGTGGATTGAAACCTAGCTTCTGCCCCATTTTTTTCATGCATTATTGAAAATAGAATGAATAATATATTATTAAATGGAGGCTCAGTCAGGGAGTCAGTTCTCCTCTGACCAAACAAACCAGTAGATTTTTACTATGCAGCAGCAAAGTTCTTCTCAGGGTGGCAATCTAGAAGACAAGGCATCACTGGCAAACTGCCCTTAGGGCTTAATGTTTGTAAGGTAGTTTTCGCCCTGGACAGTGTTGGATCAATTATTTTAGAGTTTGGGCGCTAGAAAAGGATTTGGTGCCTGCAGTTGATATTGTTATTCTAGATATAGAATAACATAAATTGCCACTTGTGGGAGCTTACTCAAGTACTGAGGTGTTCAGGGTACACAGCCTATTGAGGGCTTTATAAGTACTTAGCATGATTTTCAAAATCTATATAATATTTAATAAGGAGTGTTGACAGAACTGGGCTAATATGAATATACTTTCTGGTTCTAGAAAGAAATGCGCTCTAAATGTTGCATTTTGGACTAGCTGGAATTGGTTTATTAGGCATGCAGAACCATAAACAATAAAGCATTACAATAATCTAATCTTGTGGTAATATACACATGTACTAATGTTTCTTCATTTGACATTGAAAAGAAAGGGGTTGGCTTAGAGTTTAAGGTGTTGGAGTAATACCTGAAAGACCAGGGTTCAATTCACACAACCAGCAAGCCACCACTCTGGGCCCCTGAGCAAGGCCATTAACGCCCAAATGCTCAGTTGTATAAAGAGAGCTAAATGTAAGTCACTCTGGATAAGGGTGCCTGCCAAATGCTGTAAATGTAAATGAAAGCATAGGTCATAATGAAGCATTTTCATAAATTATTAAAATATATTAATGTAAAAATACAGAACACTGTGTGCAAGAATGAAAGAAGCATTTGCAGATTAATGAACTTAGCCACAGTAAAATCTCCTCTATAGACACACAAAAGATGGTGATGCAGGAGTGAATTCTTAAACATCTCCCGTCACACTAAACACATCCTGTTTCATCCCAATTCCTAGTAGTGTAGTACTATTACTTTCTGCATAGTTACTTATTTACTACTGGCCATTATTCTAAAGTGTTACCCGTCTGAAAAATTAACACCTCTGTTTTATCAGAAATGAGCAATGGGCAGAGAACTGAAGTACCCGGAGGAAATGCATGTAAGCACAGGAAGAACATGCAGACTCGCACAGAAAGACCTGGGAATCGAACCCATTACCTTCTTGCTGTGAGGAGAATGTGCCAACATAAATAACAATCTTACTGAATGTACATTTAACATAAGACAGCATTTTTTTATATTTGGGCTCCAGGTAAACATTGCTTTAAACACTGTTTTTAGTATGTGTATGTTATACTTTTTTTGTCCAATCAGATTTCCAGTACTATGTGCTGGCAGTTTAATTTAATCTGCCTAAACCTTCAGAACAGGAGTGCTGCTAAGCAGTGGCAGATTGCTAATTGGTCGATATTATTACATTTTCTTTAACCAATAAGATTTTTAAACTGAGGCCCAATAGTTGATAGTTGTGGTGTTAAGAGGTGTAATCAGTCCCCACTGAAGGCAGAAGTACCAAATGCACCACCCACGACTGTTATGTACAGTAAAATTCTTATTCTCATACTGTTTTTATGTTTATATTTATGTGCTCCTTCAAGACATGACATTTTGTTGATACTATACATCAACACAATTACAATACAGTTACCCACTTTCCCATCTGCACAGGCTCCAGAACCAGAACCAAACCATATGCCATGCCTGCAGTGATGTAGTAGAGACAGTTGATAGGTGTCACTCACAAGTAGGATGGCCCGTGGTAGGATTGGTTTTTACCCACAAACCATCAGGATTGTAAATGATACTTCACAAATGTTATGTGATGTAGTGACTTCTAAAAATAACTATATTAATAATATTTATTTATTTCTTTATTAGTATTTGAAATATATTTTTATATTTTAGTAGATATTTTTTGTCTTAATTCTGATACATGATATAACAGCTGTGTTTGCTTTTTTCCAATGAGAAACCTTATTTAATGCTATTAATGCCTTGTATAAAGCCAATGATTGTTGCACTCAATGTTGCCAGGGTACCTTAAGAGAAAAAAAAGTGTCATCCTGTTGCAGACTAATATATTTATTGGAAAATCAGGTCCAGAGTGTAGAGGATGCCACTTGTTTCATTATTTATAAATTTTTTTTTACTTTTTTTTGGGTTATTTTTATGTTCACATGTTTATGGGGCGGTGCAGTGGCATAGTGGTTAGCATGGTCGTCTCACAGCAAGAACATCCCGGGTTTGATTCCCAGGTAAAGGGTCTTTCTGCGCAGAGTTTGCATATTCTCTTAGGGCTTGCATGTGTTTACTCTGGGTTCTCTGGTTTCCTCCCACAGTCAAAAACATGTACATTATGTGTAACATTTATGTGAAAAAATATGTGTACATACGTCTGTGTGTGTGTGGTTGTTCGTCAATGTGTGGCCCTGCGATGGCTTGGAGACCTGCCTTTTGCCGTATGTGTTCTAGAATAGACTCCACTTTGGGAATAAGCAGGTATAGAAGATGTTTTTTTTGTTTTTTTATGCTTTAGCTTTGCGATGCTAGCTAGCTAAGCTATGTTGTGCTAGTTAGCCAGCCAAGATGATCTGTATCTAGTTCCTGGTTTGTTTATTTTCTGTCCTGTGACTTTGGTACCTATTTAGTTTCTTTTGTTTTCTTGTCCATGTTTCTTGTTTTGATTAGCTGTCTGTCTATTGAGTTTGAGTGCGTCATGTTAACTTTTGTGAATTTCAATCCTGTCTGGTCTTGTCTTTTTGTGGCTTTTTGTTACGCAACTTTGTCTGGCGAGTCTGAGTTTATGCTACTGTTAAGTCAAGTATATCAGGTCAGGTTTAGTGAGTCTGTCAGTGCCAGTGTTCAGTCAAGTCAAGTTATGTAAAGGGTGGCACGGTGGCATAGTGGTTAGCACGGTGGCCTCACAACAAGAAGGTCCTGTGTTCGAATCCCTGACACGGGGTCTTTCTTTCTTTCTTTGTGAAGTTTGTATGTTCTCCCCACGCTTGCGTGGGTTTCCTTTGGGTAATCTGGTTTCCTCCCACACTCCAAAACCATGTACATTAGGTTGATTGGTGACTGTAAATTGCCCATAAAAGTGGAGGGTGTGGTTGTTTGTATGTAGCCCCGTGATGGACTGGCGATCTGTCCAGGGTGTATTCACTGCCTCTCGCCTTATGTGCGCTGGGATAGGCTCCAGCAGACCCCTGTGACCTGAATTAGGGAATAAGCGGGTATAGAAGATAAATAAATGAATGGGTTCTCTAGTCTAGTGGATTCCTTACAGAATAAGCCACCTAAAACTATGAAGCCAGCAGTTGAACACCTGCTTTGCCTTTAATTTCTCTTTTAAAGATTGTTCATTCATTTATTTTTCTATACCCGCTTATACCCTTACACGGGGCCACAAGAGCTGCTGGGGCCTATACCAGCAAACATAGGACGCGAGGACAGGTCACCAGTCCATCGCAGGATCACACATAGATAAACAACCACGCACATTTACACTTAATACTATGGGCAAATTAGAATCACAAATGAACCTAATATAAATCCCTATTGAGGATTATGTGATTGTACTGGATTATATGGTGTGGGGTCTCAGGCAGAAAAAAGAAGGCGGCTCCTCGTGATTCTTCCTCCAGTTAAGGCTCTGGCTGAGCCTACCACGTGCAAGGGCACCCCTGCCAAACTTTAATGTTGGATAAAAAATGATGTTGAACCATAATAATCAAACATGTGGCACAGTTGCACCTATTTATTAAATGAAAAATGTTCAAAACTTTTAATGCCTATTATTTCCAATTCCAAAGATCAGGATTCTTAAAAGCTTTGTAAGACATAATAGTTTGAAATTATCATGTAAGTCAGTAGGAGATTGGAGCATGGTCGCCTCACAACAAGAAGGCACCTAGTTCGATTTCGGGGTGGGGGGTCTCTCTGTGAGTTTGTTCTCCTTGCGCTTGCATGGATTTATTCCAGGTACTTTAGTTTTGTTTTCATAGTTCAAAAACATGTACATGAGGTTTATTGGTGATTCTAAATTGGCTATAGAAATAAGGGTGTGAGTGTGTGGTTGTTTGTCAATGTGTGGACGAGGAGATTGGGCCACTGAGCCTTAGTTACTTAAAGTCGAAAAAGCTGATTGTTTAGAAAAGTCATAAGACTCATTAAAGGTTGTTTTAGTGTTAGCACATAGTGGTGCCTCACAGCAAGAAGGTCCCAGGGTCCAATTCCCATTCAAGGGGTCTTTCTGCGCAGAGTTCGCATGTTCTTCCTGCGCTTGCAAGATGTATAGAAGATGAATGAATGAATTAATGACACCTTTTACACAGTTTAAAGACACAATATAAGTGTCTTCTTATGACCATAATTTTATAACTTTATATTTTGCCCATTTCGTGTGGACATTGTTGTGATATCACGTGACATTACTACAATATATATATATATCATGGACTTCTCCTCAGTGTGTTGTCTTTTGATATATAACTTTTTCATTTGGTGTCATTTGGTTGGCATGTCCATAATATCTATAAAACCATTATAATGCTGTTCATCCCAATATGCTGAGCATTTTGATATGTCACATGTCCATGTTGCTCTAAATTGTGTGATTTTGCTAATATTATTAATGTTTGTGTGTGTGTGTGTGTGCGTGCATGTGTGTGTGTGTGTGTGTGTGTGTGTGTGTGCGTTAAAGGTGTGAATTTTCTTCCTCTTTTTGGAAACGTATAAGTAAGTGAAAGGAAGTCACAAATCTAATACTGCTAACTTTAACTGTCAACTGCATTATTGTATTTGTCTGACAATTGGAGAGTACATGAGAAAAGTAGCCTGTCTTTGCTTTGCATTTCTTCACCTTGTGGGATGTCAGTGACAGTCTGATAAGCTGAGGTGAAAACAGTCCTAATTTGCCTATTCAAAGCTACCTGTTCACACTTTTTCCCCAGACTCCATGCTACAAAGCTAACCTGGATGTTTTGGATGCAAAATAAAATGCAAAAAAAGTACAATTTGCATGTCTCTGTCATCATTCTCACAAATTCACATATTAGTCATGGATTGTGATTTTACCATTACTATATTACAGCTTTTCACCATGTTATATTTAAGGCAGCTTTAGTATAAAATTATCCAACACACAATGAGAATCACATCCTTCATTTTAAAATGTGCATTAACAAAATCTGAAAGAATTAATGTAGCCACTCGTTCTCAAAATCAGTAACCCAATTATGACAACTTTTAAAACTGAAACTACAATTGCCAAAGTTTGCTTACAGTATTTCTTTTCTTGTTTCAGGTTTCACATTTCTGCTGTTTCAATAGTAAATATTCAACTAGAAGATCAAGATATACATCTAATATGCAAATTTAAAACAGTCAGATCGCTTGTGTTTTTTAAGGCTGTGCCTGATGTTTTAGTCTGCTCAGTGTCTGTCTGTGTGTCTGTACATTGAGATTTATTTAGAAAATTTATACAATTTACGGAAGGAAAAATCTGCCTAGTCACTAGACCTTAAAGTATAAGCAACAACTTGAATTGAAAAATTAATATCATTATTGAAAATAAATTATGGAAATTTGTATTGGAAATTTGCGATAGTGTTTTATATATGTAAATGCCAACCTAAGGAAAAAATCTTTGTTTTTGTGACAAACAAAGCTTAAAGAACATGGCACCCTTTAATGCACATCCCAGTTGAGATGGTATTACATGATACACTTTATTGCTAAAACTATCTGGACACCCATCCAAATAATCGGAATACGGTGTTCCAATTATTTTGATGGCAACAGGTGTATAAAATCAAGCACCCAGGAATGCAGACAGTTTTTACAAACATTTGTGAAAGAAAGGAGACTACATAAACAAACACGCTCTCAAAGGCCCAGTGAATTCCAGCGTAAAACTGTAATAGGATGCCACCTGTGCAACAAATCCAGTCGTAAAATTTCCTTGCTCCTAAATATTCCACAGTCAGCTGTTTACTGTATTATAAGAAGCTGAAGGGGAAGGACAGTACTCAGTCATGAAGTGGTAGGTCATAAACTGATGGAGTGGGGTCAGTGGGGTCAGTGATCTTCAGATTAGCTCAAGAATAGTGCACTTCATGAAATGGGTTTCCATAACCAAGCAGCTGCATTCAAGCCATACATCACCAAGTGCAATGCAAAACATTGAATGCAGTGGTGAAAAGTACTCCATCACTGGACTCTAGAACAGTGGAGATGACGATGTGCTTCCCCATCTGTCAATCAAACAAAAACTAAGAATGGCTATGTATACTAAACAATAGGGGAACACATGACATTAACAAACTAATAAAAATATAAAACCCAGAGTAGGGAATCACATGATATGAGCAGTAGCAGTCTGTGTTACCTTGGAGGGCCTGGAGATTTTGAAGCAATAGTTAAGTCAGCATATGGACCAGATCCTACTCACACAGCTCACACTTAAACTGGTGACCATAAACATGGTTGAAGGGGTGGCCTAGTGGTTAAGGTGTTGGACTGATACCAGAAAGAACAGGGTTCGATTCCCAGCACCACCAAGTCACCACTGTGGGTTCTTGAGCAAGGCCCTTAACGCTCAGTTGTACGTTGCTCTGGATAAGAGCGTCTGCCAAATGCTGTAAATGTAAAGTGAAAATGGCAATATTTTTTTACAATAGAACATTCATTCATTCATTTATTCATCTTCTATGCACTCTTATTCCCTAGCTTATTCCCAAGCATTTTGCATGTTTTGGATAGCATTATAATTGCTAAAAAAGTATATAAAGGTTTTAGAGCAATATATATGCTTCCTTCTGGATAACATCTACTCAGAGTAGGCCTTGTATATTGCAGCAGGACAATGCAAAACTATATACTGCAGCTATTTCAACAGCATGAATTTATAGCAGAATAGTATGGGTTTTGAATTAACCTGCCTGCAGAACATTTAGCAACATTAAATGAAAAATAAGTCTAGCACAAACTATTTAGCAGCTGGAAATGTGTCAGGCAAGAATGAGAACAAATTCCAACGCCGAAACTCCAGGAACTCATAACCTCACTGCCCAAACACAATTAACCTGTTTGGAAAAGAAGATGAGATACTACACCATTGTAAACATGCCCCATCCGAAGTATTTTAAGACCTGTAACAAGCATCACATTTATAATTAACTCAATTTGTACATTAAATTACTTAAAACATTGGTTAATTTGAATTTGATTAGAAAGTCTTTAAATTTTCATTGTTTTTATACAGAAAAATATACGGAATATTCCTGAAATTGGTTTTTCATGAAAACACACATAACACATTCAAAATAATGTCAGCAAATTTTAATGGCATTTTCCTTTCTTGGCTGTTTATTACGAGTGAAGTCACTTCAGAACTTCAAAAAAAAAATGTAAACATGCCATCATAGTAAAGTCCCACCCCTGACACTGATTGACAGGCTTTTGTGTAGAACTTAGTTTTAACAGTCAAGATGCGATCACAAAACAAAAGATGCAAACTGTTTGATACTACATTTTAGTACTATATACAAAATTCATGCGCTCACATATAGCAAACATAATTGCAAATACAATTAGAAATTCTTTTGGAAATTGTCCTCAATATACACCCTACCCCCCTTGACCCTATCCCTGTTTGATATTCACTTAAGAATATCTGAAAAAGCTCAATCAATCTAAAACTTCCCCTCTTTTGTATTGCATCATGCTGCTTTTACTGACCTTACAGCTCCCCTCTTACCTTCAGATGACTAATATATATCTGATAATTTCCTAAGAACATACATGGGAAACTTGGATCTCTTTCTGCACATGCTAGACCTGATGTGAATCTTTACAAATGGTTTGCATTTTGTTGATCAAGGGTGAGGTTCTGCTCCATGCAGACCACACAGAGAAAATCTGGCCAACAGACACACCTCTGTTTGTGTGTGAAATTATAATGACATCCAGCTTTCCCCATCTCAACTTATTATAAGACTTGATAACAAGTTGAGATGGGGAAAGAGCTGCAATAAATAAGTTTATAATAAATAATAATTAAGTATGTATGTAATAATAAGTAAATCTCAAGTTTAATGTTCAATGTTTTAAGAACAGAAATGTTGAATTATATATTATATGTACAAATTATTTCAGTTAAGTTTTTTTTACCTTCTTTAGATTGCCAATATGCTTGTTAAATTATGTTCCCAAAAAAATGCATCAAAGAATTTTAAGCTACACTAAAATGCTAGCTCTATAGGATGTTTTCCAAAAAGGTGAGTTTTACATTTACATTTATATTTACAGTATTTAGCAGACGCTCTTATCCAGAGCGACGTACAAAAGTGCTTCAAAATTGATTGTTGTATGTTGCAATCATAGTACAACCAAAAAAAGATTGAAAGAGAAAACACAAACAGTTTTAGGTAAATGTTTCCTAACCAATTTTTAAAAAGACAATAGGATGAAAGCTTCAATTAATTACTATTACTAAATCTTATAGAGGCATTTATAGAGGCACATGGGAACTGTTGATTTTACACATTTGTTAACTCTAAACATATTTCATACACTAAATGCATTACAGTCTGCTTTTATATGATGGCTATTGAATATATTTAAAATGGTTATATTATATTTATATTTAATATATTATTTAATTTTTATATATACATTTATATTTATAGATATTATTTTTATATTTTTTTATATATATTTTTTATATTTTAAAGGCTGCGGAATTTATAAATTCCTTTTTTTTCAGGTGCACCCTGGACAGAACGCCAATCCATCACAGGGCCACACACACACACTCACATTCACTCCTATGGGCAATTTGGAATCACCAATCAACCTAATGCGCATGTTTTTGGGCTGTGGAAGGAAACTGGAGTACCTGGAGGAAACCCACGCAAGTGCAGGGAAAACATGCAAACTCCGCACAAAAAAACCCTGAGCCTGGGATTCGAACCCAGGACTTTCTTGTTGTGAGACAACTATGCTAACCACTACGCCACCGCGCCGCCCTCTTCTCAATCAATGTCACAATTTTCACCTTTACATCTGTCCTGCCACTCTACAATCCACTCTACAATGCTTTAGACCAACTTTCTTGTTATTCTGTCGTTATTTTTAGTAAGGTGTTATGTCAATCCTGAAAAAGTCTTATAGCTTTATTCTATCTGGCTTTAAAACAGTACCTATCCCCTAAGATTTTTTTCCGATCAGCCTTCATTTACGTTTAGTTTTCCTAAACTACTTGACGTAATGTAATAAAGTAATGCCTCTAAAATAAGATAAGATAATTTTATTCTTTATTTAAAAAATAGAGGGTGGCGTGGTGGTGCAGTGGTTAGCACTGTCGCCTCACAACAAGGTCCTGGGTTCGAATCCTGGGCTTGGGGTCTTTCTGTGCAGAGTTTGCATGTTCTCCCCACACTTGCGTGGGTTTCCTCCAGGTACTCCGGTTTCCTCCCATAGTCTAAAAACATGTGCATTAGGTTGATTGGTGATTCCTAATAACATTCCTTTAAACTATTTTAGAGCAAATGTTATAAACACTTTTATAGAAAAAATGTTGACCATAAATTGTGTAAATATAAGTAAATAAAAAGGTGGCAGTGTTGATTAAAAATTAAAAAACATTTAAAAACATTCTTTTGTAATTTAATTTACTTTTTAAAAGCTTTTACCTAAAGTTATTTTAGTCATATAATAATTTTACTATATGTGGTACTGTGTATAATTATATATGTGACAAATAAAATTTTAATTTTAATTTTAACTCTTAACTGTGTAACTTTTCTGAAAGTCTGCCTTATATTTTTTCAAGTATGTTTAAGACAAACATTGATTTATCCTCCTTCATCAGCTAGTGTGGGTGTAAAAAGTCAAATTTAACTGTACAGAGGAGTTTTGCTGGTCTGTGCTAAGCTGTAAGAATTTACTCTTATCAACCAATCAGAGGACAAAAAAATGCTGCCGTCATGTTGCGCCAGCTAAGGGGCTTAGGAATGGAGGTTTAAAAATCTGATTGGTTAAAGAATCAATATTTAATAATATTAACCAATAAGCAATCTTCCATTACTAATAAAGTTTAAGTTACATGGGCAGCACTACTCATTCTGAAGACTCTGGCAGATTACATTAACATGGCTGGACATATAAATTGAAATCTGATTTCAATCTGATGTGTCTAGGAGAGGCTGGAAGAATATAGGATTTTAGTGAGTGATAAGATGCCTGAGTAACAGCGACGTGTACTGGTTCCAATCTTTAAGAACAAGGGTGATATGCAAAGTAGCAAAAACTACACAAAGTTAAGTCATACTTCGAAGGCATGGGAAAGAGTAGTGAAAGTACTGGCTTATGGTGCATTTTGTAACTGGGCCTTTAGTAGGGACTTACATTACTGATGTATCCACTGACCACTATTACCTTTTAATACATCATCTAGAGCAATTCAGAAGCAATATTTATCCAATAACACCATGAAAATTAATGTAAGCGGTAAGAAGGCATATATGTAATATATCCGGTGTATCAAATATAAAAAGATATTTTCCGAAACAGGATATACATGTCCATGGATCAAATGTTTCTCTTCCAACTTTCAACTGTTTTAAAGATAAAAAGAAAACACAATCCTCATTGTGATTTATGTTGTGCTTTAATAATCTATGACCAATTACTTTTTATAACCTTTAAAGGAAATAAAGTCAAATATTTTTTTCAGTGCAATATCCCCATGTACACCTCTCATTTCCTTGTGAGTCTATAATGTATACAAATGTGGTAATGGGAATTTGGAATAAGTAACTAAAACCCTTTTTCTTACGAAGATGGAGACAATAAACATTAACCACAGTGCTTTTTATACATGCCCCACTTCTACACACACAAGCAAAACTGTTACTGTGTCATAAATTGAAGGCATTTTTACCCAATTCATTTGGATGGATTTGATGGCTGCTGCAATGTCTGGCCTCTCACAAGACTCTAAACTGTCATTAAATTGTCTGGATGGCACACCATTACAATTAATTCAACTGGGGGTATTTTGTTAAAAGTACAAATAGGCATCTTTGTAAGTAATGCATTTGCATGAAGTGTGTGGGAGTTTCTCAACATTTTCACATTTACAAAATCACATTTTCTGGGAAGACATTGCAGCCTGTCTTTATCTGATTACACATAATGTCATAAATGCAAGAATGTACACAGATAAATAGTACGAGTAGAAAGTATATTAGACATTCCAGTCAGTAAATATCTATGTTGAACCCTCCTACATTTCATCCTTAATCTGAGGAGGTGGTATAGAGGTGGTGTATAATTAATCTAATTATCTTCATAGTATAAGTAAGGGCCAGGCTAGGACTACTTCTTTTAGGCCAAAATAACCATACTCCCCTATTTTAACCAGGTCAAGTCACCGTTATTAATATACCGCGTTTTGACAAATGAGAAAAAAAACAATATTTAACAATCAAGTTTGATTGATATTTGTGAATTAAAAGTCCCCAACTGAGTGAGACAAAGGCAACAGAGGCAAGGAACCCTACCTGTGACAAAATAGACATAAAAAGTTATATATAAATATTTTTATTAACTTGATTTATTCATCCCAATGCACATAAATTTGCAAAAAAAAATGTTTCATTTTATGGATGTGGGTGGCGCAGTGTTTAGCACATTTGACTCACAGCAAGAAGGTTCTGGATTAGATTCCCCAGTCTTTCTGTGCAGAGTTTGCATGTGGTGACGCTAAATTGACCATAGGAGTGAATGTGAATGTGTGTGGTTGTGTGTGTGTGGCCCTGCGATGGATTGGCGACCTGTCCAGTGTGTACCCCATGCCTCTCGCCCTATGTACACCATGCCTCTCGCCCGATAGGCTCCAGAAGACTCCCATGACCCCAAAAATAAGCGGGTATAGAAGATGAATAAATGAATTAATTAATGAATGTCTTTTTTCTATTGATAGCATTTCCCTAGAATTTTCTTCCTCAGTACCTTGTATATCAATAAACTACGGCACTACTTGACTATTGTAACTCTTAGCTGCATAGTCTTTCCCAAAAATCTCTTCACAAGCTACAGCTTCTTTAAAATGCTTAATCACCCTCTATCAACCACATTACCCCAGCCTTGCAGCAGCTCCACTGGCTCCTTGTTTATTTCTGTATTCAGTTTAAACTTTTGCTGCTTACATTTAAATCTATCCATAACTTGGCTCCCATTTATTTTACTGATACCCTTTATATCACCACACAATCCCTATCCTCCTCCATTTCTCCTTCATCTGTCCTCCCTGCTTGGCTGTCTACCATGGGGAGCAGAACCTTTAGTTGATCTATTTCTTAACTCTGGAATTCGCTCCCCTGTAATCTCCTTAACATTGACACAGTTTGCTTTTTTATACCAGGCTTAGGAGACTAGTGCAATCTAAAGAGAGACTAAGGGCAATGTTCATGGGTCTTTGAATATACACTACATTTAAAAAAAAAATTTAATACCTGGTCATCACAAATTATAAGTGATTATAAAAATCTTATTTAAGATTTACAACTTATTTTACTGTTATGCATTATTTCCCCTTTATAACACCCTTATAGTTTGAATCTGAGTTATGTGTTTATTAAGCTATTATATTGTTTTAGAGTTTTAGTTGTGTTAATATCAATGTGTTACTTGAAGTCAGGAGCTTTGTCCACATTTGAAGGTTAGGGTCCTTGAGGCAAATAAAGAATTTCACTATATAGTTATATTTACATATACAACATTTGGCAGACACCCTTATCCAGAGAGACTTACAACTGAGCAATTGGGGGTTAAGAGCCTTGCTCAGAAGCCCACAGTGGTGGCTTGGTGGACATCAGTTCAACAACTTTTACCACTAGGCCACCCCTTCCCCATATAAGTAAACTTTACATGACAATTAACAATTTACATCCTAAAGCTACAGTGTAGTTCATTATTTCCTTTGAAACCAACCAACCCATAAAAGAGCTCTACCCTAATGTCAAGAACAAATACAAAATTTTATTTTCTTCATTTGAGAGACATGTGCTTCTTGTAGTCTAGGAAATATGATGTAGAGTTACCCTGCCATAATAAGCAAGCTTTATTTCTTTAAGATCCCTTGCTTTTTATGTAAAATGCGTGTGTGTGTGTGTGTGTGTGTGGTGTGTGTGCATACAAAATGTCATGTCAAAGGTCACGCAGATGAACTAGAATTCTGAGTGTATTTCCGCTCTTCCTTAATGGGTGGTCAATGGTTCTGTGGCCTGAAAAGCCAAATGTTTAGCAGCTCTCAGTTTTTACTGTCATAATGATTATTTGTTTGCTCTGAGTGCATGTCCGAGTGTGTGCATGTGTGTCTGCACATGTGTATATTTTCTGGTTAATGCTTTGTAAAAGAAGTAGAAAAATGTTAATATTAAATATTAAAGGTGGACATGAGCTTTAATCCAGATACTTTAACTCTATTAAAGATGGTTGTCAAACACTGGCACTTATAAAAGTCAAAGCTTAAAGTAGGTCATTCTTAAAGCAATGAAAAACTGATAAACATTATTGTCTCTTACAAATGTTTACTAACTTTTAATTTAATCCCTGTAACATGTTCAAAAATAGGCTCTATGAATTGATTCTTAATTCCGAGGTTTATGTTTATGAACTGATTCAGAGTTTTGTCTTCATTAAAGCAAGAAAACTTCTCTTGGACCTTTCAGTATCAGTCTTTTTTGAAATAGAAGCTCAAGACAGTCTTTTATTTTTGTCTGAGCTGCAAAGATACGTAGTGGCTGTTGAATAACCCTTGATTGTTGCTCACTGACATCTTGATCAATCTATGGGTGTTGGAAGACCTCTGAAAAGTGCTGTAGAAGGTCATCAAAATATGCAAACAATTTGCAATGGGGACAAAGAACAAAAAAGAAAGGTTGTTTGCATACTGTGAGGGAACGCTCCATTAGGAAACCTTTGCATCTGGTTAAAGTGACATGAAACCTCTCTGCAGTTTGTCGATATTGAAATGGTGGATGTGTGCTGAACAAATGAGTGTTTGACTGTGGAGGTAAAATCTCTCAAGCTCCTCTGACAGAAATATTAGCCTCTTTAGCTGATGGTGTTGTGTGGGTAGAATGCTAAGCATGTAAGGAGAGTGATAGTTGGGCTAGAGCTAGTTGAGTCAAATGTAATTAGGCAAAGGTTGGCACACTATCTAATGCAGATTAAAAACAAAAGCAGTTTAGTGAAAGCTAAATTTAAAACTTTGTCTTAGAGCTGTAGATACAGCAACAGTATGGTTTGTGACAGAGGATAAAGGGTGGTTTATTACCAGAGGCCAAAGAGATAGACATGGACTTAAAAGGTCATTGTACAGTGCAGTATAGGTAGGTAGTGTGTATAGTGCAGTCCATGCCAAGTGTTTTTAAAGTGGCTAGTGGCGTGTAAAGTATGAAGTGCAGAAGATTTGGTATGTGTGAGTGATTGCAGGATGGTTCAGGTGTTTTTTTAGTTTTGGGCCTGAAAGGCCTGCAGGAAGACGCTCCTCCTCATTCTCTCTGTGTTTCCTTTTTAAGCAGCGGAAGCGCTTTCTTGAATACAACAGAGAAAAAATTGTATTGTTTGGATGACTGAGGTCCTTCTGTAGATAGACTTCAAGGTCAGGTAGTTCAGGGCAGATAGTACGATCAGCTGATCGCACCACCCGTAGAATAGATGCTGGCTAGTCTTCTTTACCATAGTGTTGATGTGACAGGACCATGATTTGTCTTGCATGGTGTGTACACCCAGGTAGCGAAACGGTACACTATCTCCACTGAGGTCCCATTTGATTGTGAGCGGCTGATAGGTCCTCTCCTGCTTTATGCTGAAGTCCACCACTAGACTTTCAGAAGAAGATAATTGGCTTGGCATTATGTCTGCAGGTTTGTAATTTCCTTATAGGCTTGTCTTTTGTTTGACATCAGACCCATCATAGTGTCGTCAGCAAACTTGATGGTGAGGGTGGAGTTGGAGGACGCCACATAGTCATAAATGTACAGTAAGGGGCTGATAACACAACCTTGGGGTGCTCCAGTGGGTAAGGGGTGGTTAAAAAGTTTTCTGTCAAGAAGTTGGAGATCCTTTGACATAAGCATGATTTAGTCCCAGAACATCCAACTTATTAATGGGGATGGAGGAAATAATGGTGTTAAAAGCTTATCTGTAGTCAACAAACATTCTTTTTAAAATAATTCCCTTTCCTGTTATCTACTTGGCTTAAGGTTGTGTGGAGGAAGTATGCAATAGCATCCGCTGCGAAGCGGTTCAGATGATAAGCAAACTAAAGCCAGTGTGTCGGGTAGAGCAGTTCTGGGTGGTATTTTGTAGTCTATTACTGTACTTAGTACCTACCACATACTGTTGAAACCGTGACTCTAGCTTTCTCAACGCTATGCGCTGCAACTTTACAGATAAATCCCCAAAATCTTCCAAAAACATGTTGACATTATCAGAGCTCCACCTGAACACCTGCGACCCCTTCTCCCTCCCTGAACCCGAGCTTAATCTTAATCTGCTGTTTATATCTCGGCATGTGAAAGATGGCGGGTGATGTGTTGGTATAAGTTATGTATAGCACATCTGAGATTAACAGTGTTGGAATCGGCTGCTATGATACTTACGATGCAGTAAGGGCTTTGTGTAATGAAAAACTGCAGTGTCTTTGTCCGCCTTAGGTGGAATATAAAAAAAAAGCGTTGAAGTAAAGAAGATTGCAGTCCCGAATATCTCTCTGGAACTTGACCCTTGTCCTGAGGTTGTCAAGTTTATTTTTCAAAACTGGACATTGTCTAGAAGGATACTGGGTAGGGGATGGCACTGTACATGTGCCCGCAGTTTGTTCCTGATGTCCAGCTCAATTTCCCCATAGTTGCGTTCTTTGTTCTTGCTAAGGGCATTGCTTGTGAATCAGCCGACCTCACCAGCTCCATCTTGATCTCTCTTTGCATGGCAAGAGATATCACTGCCCTAAAATAATTTTGGGTTATTTGTGGAACAGAACTATATTTGACATTAATTTTAACAGCATAAATTAGCACAAACAAATGATGCTGAATAAATGAACTGGGGAATTTTGGTTATATCTCTGGAAGGAAAATAGATATCGAATTTCTTTTGACAGGCTAAACAGACACAAACAGTGCTGGCTTAGAGCAATTTGGGCAAAATGGGGTGGAGCATGATGTTACATGGTCAAAAAAATAATGCTTAATACTTCAAAAACCCAGTGGCGTATTGATTAGCACGGTCGCCTCACAACAAGAATGTCCTGGGTTTGAATCCCGGGCTTGGGGTCTTTCTGTGCTAAGTTTGCCTGTTCTCCTCATGCTTGTGTGGGTTTCCTCTGGGTACTCCGGAATAGGCTCCAGCAGACCCCCGTGACCCCAAGTTTGGGAATAAGTGGGTATAGGAAAATAAATTGATGTTGTCAACTTAACAGAGGCAAATAATTTAGAAAAGATTTAATTGTACTGGTTGTTGTTAATGTCTGGCTGCTTCTTTAGTTAATATATGTATTCATTTTAGAGCTATATTCTTAAATTAACCATAAAATAATAAATAATTTAAAAATAACTATTGGCTAAGTGTGATTTTATATTTGATTTAAAAAACAGGTCTTTTAAAATGTTTTATTGCAGATGCACAATGTTCAGACTCACTATCACATTACTAAATGTAGGAACTTTTAAATATTAGATAACAACCTTTGATAATTAGTGAAGTATCTGCTGATTGTTTCATGCTGTGGAGAGTGCAATTTATATTGTGTAATCCACTTTTGAATTAGTCCAAATCAGTCCAAAAACATGTACATCAGGTTGATTCGTGATTATAAATTGCCCATAGGCGTGAATGTGAGTGTATGTGGTTGTTCGTATGAGTGTGGCCTTGGCGACCTGTCCAGGGTACATCCTATGTCTCCTGGGATAGGCTTCAGAAGACTCCTGTGACACAGAGTTAGGGAATAAGCGGGCATAGAAGATAAATGAATGACATCCTGTCATGTAACAGTAAACTGAACATTTATTGTTTAAAGTATATCGACCATAGACAATAACAGCCTCCTCAGGCACCATGGTTGTGAAGAAGAGGCCCTCTTTACAGCATTGCTATGAAGTAGCAGCCAATAGCAGGGGGTTTGCAGGGTTCCCCATCTGTTAAACCCACAGTGAACGAGGAGCCGCTTGCAATGCATAATCCATATATTCCACCAGCGACCAGAGAATTTTTCCCCTGGCATCTTACAATGCACAATGTCCTTAAGCCCAAAACAAAAAAAATCCTTTAGGGCAAAGTCAATAAACCATAAAAAGTCAAATACTCCACAAAAAATAATCATCAATGAGTCTGTTGACTTGAAGGTGGAGCAAACAGCTAACAGCTGGGTTCATTGTTGTGGTGAAATGTTTCGTAACAGATCCCACTGAGACAAGACATTCTGAGAACTCAAGGTGCAAAAGTGATATCTATTTACAAATATGCTAGACAAACAACAAATAATAACTAAACTCATCTTAACTGAAACCTTTGTCTCTACTTACTTTACCAATGTAAAAAAACCAAAAGATTTTCAGTTCACTTCTAAAAGCAGCAAGTTAGAATTAGATATACAAATAAAACACAAATAAACTGTATTAAAAAGTGGGCTTCATTATTTCTGAAAAACAGTCTATATATCAGGCGGCGCGGTGGCGCAGTGGTTAGCACCGTCGCCTCACAACAAGAAGGTCCTG
>JAOTQW010057400.1:0-17982 GCA_026260075.1 Sisor rabdophorus
ATGAATGAATGAATGAAGTGTTCTGCACAGAACACTGACTCTGTCCTGAATCACAGACTGCACCACAGAAAACTTTATGACGCGCATTCATTCATTTATTTATTTATCTTCTATACCTGTACTTATTCCCTAACCTGGGGTCACGGGGTACACCCTGGACACAGGTTGCTATTCCATCCCAGGGCCACACATAGATGAACAAATCACACACACTCACTACTATGGGCAATTTAGAGTCATCAAGCAACCTAATGTACATGTTATTGGACTGTGGGAGGAAATCAGAGTTCCCAGAGTAAGCCCAGGCAAGCCCAAGGAGAACATACAAACAGAGGTGAATTTTGTGTTATACATTTAGGGTTTTTTTGTATTTAACAAGGTTTATTTGCAATTTTTTTATACTATGGGCAGAAGAACATGGCTATTTACACAGCTACTTATTTTAACCAGCAAATAATGTTAATGTTTCTTCTAACTTTGCGAGGATACACAGCACTCAGCACCAAGACTAAATTCTGCCATTTAATAGTAAATAGCAGTTTTTCATGGTGTTGTTGAGTGGTCTAAATGCCAAGGGTTAAAATAAATGCTGGATGCTTTAACTGCAGTGTTTGTTGTTGCTGTTTTTACTACATTTACTGTAGGGAATTACAGTGTGATAATATCCAGTAGGTATGAAGTTAACTGTAAGTCATATGAAGTCGTAAAATGTCAGAGCATATTTCCAGGTTTGGCTGCCATGTATTCAGAGATCAGTAGGACATGTCTTTTAGTGGCCCACACTCCACCTTCACTCTGAAAATTTATTTATAATGGACCTTTGTTTCAGGCAAACAGAATGCAGAGGGGGGAAAAAAAAAAATCACATATGCACCCATTTTCATGCTCTGTCAGTTCAACACAAACCTTTGAGGGAGGGGGGTGGTGCAAGTGGTGATAATCTAACAAAAACAAGCTAAATCCCAGCCAAGCATTGCAGCTCAGAAACAGTGAGCTCATCAGTAGATCAGCTTGTGACCGACCATGTGACCGATAGGAGAAATAGTCTTTCACTAGAAGTTGTGCTTTATTTTTATTTTTTTTGGGGGGGGGGGGGGTTAGGAGTTGTCTCAGTTTGGATTTTGCAGTTAACATTAGTTTAAACACTCTTGCTTGAAGCAAGGTGCAGTACGTGATCATACCAGTATGAGAGATTTAGACTCTGAGTGACTGTTTATTATACAGACCAAATAGATTTTAAAACTTTTTAAGGAATGTTTGCCTTTATTAACAGGACAGTGGTGGAGATAAAACACACTTTTTTTTGGGAGGGCACACTTTAGTTAACAAAACACTTTAGTTCTAGTCCCATTAGCAATTCAAAAGCAGTGACATAACCTGATCAGTTTTTCATTGTATCTTACATCATACATCAAAAAAAGAAATTTTTCGACGTTTCAACTAAAACGTGTACTATACTAGGCTAACTGGGAATGTCACATGAAGAAGCTGTAAGATGATCTCACCAGTTACAACCTGCTCCACACATGCGAGCGGGACATCGTGTTCTCCCAGAAGGCGATGGGCACATTGGAACCTCTAAACAAGAAAAAGGATGAATCAACACACAAATTAATGCACAATGTAATGCATTGTTTTACAATATTTATGAATACTTACTGACCCCATTTCAGTTCTAACTACTGGCTAATGCTTTTTTTCTGTTTGGATTCACTCATGGAAAAATTGCGTAATAAACAACCTATCTAAATACACCTGAAAATGCAACCGGGAGAGATTGCGTCTGTTGCGTGTTCGAGTCTGTTAAAAACATCTGCTGATAACAGACAGTGAACACAGATGGAAAAAAAACAAAACAAAAACAACCACCACGCTCTTTAACAAATTAAGCAAATGTCCCGGCCATACGAATACATCACCAGAATCATACACCAGTCCTAGACTTTACAGAACAGTGAAGTGAACATTAGTGAGTCCCTCACACATAAGAACGTGAAAACTAGATTAATAATGTTAAGCTTAAACAGGCACCAGCAGATCCCCGTGGCCCTGATTAGGAATAAACTTATAGAAAACAATGTGTAGTGACATTAGAGGGATAAAATACGTGAAATGTGGAGGATTTGGGACCCACTTGGAAATGATGCCACTGACAAATTGCAATCACAAGTGGTCATTGTTTCTTACCCTCCCTAGGATCGCGAGCTGAAATAACAGCCAAATGGAAAACAAAGTGCTTTGTTATCCTTCAACAGAATATATTTTTTTCAAAATTAAAAATTCCTTAATTCATCGTCACTGATGTCCTCTGTTGTAAAACGGAGCATTATTATGAGTCTACAGCTAAGTTGGTTGGTTTCAGTAAGATCGCCTGAAAATATTAGACACCGTTCTGAATATGCTGATTAACTGGCACCCATATACAGACATCTGTGGCTGTGGTGGACACACACTTAACGAAATTATACCCCAAAACATTCAGACCACTCTAACAAAAATTAATTTCTGTGGCAATTCACCGGTATAGATCAGGGTCATCAGTTCAGGTTGGTAGAGGTCATGGAGGATTTTTTTTTATTATTACCATAATCATCTCTTCAAAGCTAAATTGTCTACATAAATAAACTGCATCATGTCATTAGGAAAAAAAACTCCACCAAAATGGGTGCCTTTTTTTAAATAATTAGAATCAGAACTGATCACATACGACAGGATTAGGAAATCAAAAAGTTAACTAATGAATCTGGTGGTTAGTGGTTAACACAACAAGAAGGTCCTGGGTTCGATTCCTGGGCAAGGGGTCTTTCTGTGCCAAATTTCTTCCACAGTCCAAAAACATGTACATAGATGATTCTAAGTGAATGTGTGTGGCCCTGCAATGGGCTGGTGCCCTCTCCAGGGCTTACCTCTGCCTCTCCCCTATGTGTGGGTCCGGTAGACCCTATTGACCCAGAGCTAAAGAATAAGCGAATTAAAGAAGATGAATAAATGAATGAATGACCTAATGAATCTGCACAAACTCAGGATTATATCCAACCTTAGAAAACCCATTTACATATAAGTACGTAGACTTAAACACTTTATTTATTGATTACCTGTTGTGGGGGGGGATCATGAGTAACGAAAGATACTTTGAAGTTGGTGCAGATGAGCTTTCCCCACAGGTCAACTTGACCGCTGGCCGCCCCAAAGCACTTCTGCACAAAGTTTGCCTCGTTCACCACGATCTCCCCTGTGGAGAAGAACATCCGAAACTTTAGTCACATCAAGAAATGAGTTTGAGCTGATCATAAACACAGAGGAAAGAGATCAGCAGGAGAAAGAGTTGTATAACCTCTAGGCTAAAGGTAATGTGCTAGGTAATCTTGTAGGTGACAGGTAAGAGTGTAGCTGCATTTTTCAATCATGATTTTCCAGTTTCCTGAACCACTGCCTTAGAGTTTACAAAACACACACACGAGGAGAAGAGGTTGCATCAGATGATAAAAGTAAATACCACATTTTGAGGAAAACGACCAAACAACATGAAGCTACGAAGATGAAATGAGCGGTTTCTATACTATGAAGAGATCCAGATGTGGTTATGTCACTGATGTATAGAGTAAATTTTCTTTATTGTCATATGCTAATCCAACCGAGTGAAAACCCTCCACCGAGACAAAGAAGCCTGTGTGTCTTGTTCGACCTGTGTCTTGTTCAGGTTCCCTGCGTGTAGTGTAAACTATCTGCTTTCTCCTGCTGACAGGTGATGCATTCCTGGGTTTGGAGGGCAAAGTTAATGAGCCTGCTGTTCCAGCCCTGAGTCAGGAATCCACTGCTGCCATGGAAATACCTCAGGCTGGGACAGAAACGGAGACAGAAACAGACACAGCTAGAGCTCGACCTTCCTATGCCTCCCGGGCTCAACATTTTACTGCAAACCTAAGCAAAAACAATCTGACTCTTTCACTCCTGTATTTCTTGCTTCTGGTTTCAAAAAATCAAGCAAACATCCTGACAGATTTGCATTAATGCAAATATTAGTATGTGGTAGGATTTGCTTGTGGTGGGCATACACATGCCAGTGCTTGTCACCTGTACTGACAATCAGCCAGTAATTTCAATAACCACCGATTTTGCAAGCTGGAACCGATTATTATAGATCAGCAAAAGAACTTGCTTGCTGATAAGCTGTTCCATGCTGCAACGGGCAGTTATTAGAAATGTCAGCAAATATGCTACGCTAACTAATGCGGAACTTAATGATGTAATTGCAATTGTATGCTAGTATCGCGGACCAGAAAAGGGTTGGGTGGTTTTTCTGTCAGATAATAATAGTATAGTATAATAATAAATACATTTACACTTACACCATTTGGCAGATGCTCTTATCCAGAGCGACTTACAACTGAGCAATTGGGGGTTAAGGGCCTTGCTCAGGAACCCAGTGGTGGCTTGGTGGTGCTGGAAATCGAACCCCGATCTTTCTGGTATTAGTCCAACACCTTAACCACTAGGACACACCTTCCCCACCTTTTAATTCAGATGCTTGAATGACACTCTAAATGGCCAAACACGTTCAATTACTACTATTTTTTTTTTCTTTATAAACAATCCAAAAAAATAAAATGTTTAGTGTCGCTGAATATAATCACCAAATAACTTGAATAAGTAAAGTGCTTTTAAAACCTTTTTTTTTTGCTATGTTATAAAGTTTTTTTACACTGCAATAACAGCACATATATTTATGCTTCCATAACACTCAAGATGGTGTGATGCGAGACTAATTCGAGACTAATCAAATCAATATGGGGCAACGTTCGGCTGATATTTTATTTTTTTTTAAATGTGCAGCACTGATGCAAACCATCCCACAGACAATCTGTAAAGCCTCTGTGCCATTTTTTTCTCTGATTGGGTAATACTCGCTGTTATCAGTTGGATGGCAGAGGCAACTCCAGATCTGCATCCGGTTCTGAAAGATTTAGAGCTAAGACAAAAGAGAATGCAACCGTTCCAATAAGAGTGGGAGAAATCAAACACATGGCTGGAAAGCATCAGCGGAAATGAGTATTAAGCCAGCTGCTGGGCGAGCAATATTTCCTTTCAGTAATAAAATGTTAATACTCACCCATGCATGAAAAAAAAATTATTTGCCTACTAGTATAAAGTAGCATCAGCAATAGTTTTGATCACAGGATTAATCCGGTAAGGACATCTGGAGTGGTATTAGGGAACAATGAGAGCCAGTGAGTCAATCAACTGAATCTGATCCGGCAGATTGGATTATTGAGCATTGTTAGAAAATTCATGCAAATCTCAGCTTGCATCATTCAGTACATTCATGATGTTCCACGACAAACATCTATATGATTTTCCATGGGAAATGAGGTCTGGCCTGAGTTTTAAGACAGTTGTAGTTTGGTCATAATCTCTCGACTGTGCACTATAAAAATTGCTAAAATGCCAAGAACAATACTGATGAGGATTAAGAGAAATTAACAATATTAACATGACATGTAGCTTTAGCCAGGTGTAACGCAACTAGCAACAGATAGCCAAGAGTTTTGAAATTATTAACGAAGCACAGTAGAATTTTTGTGTGTCTAGGCCCAATATATATATATATATATATATATATATATAAATGGAAAAATCTTCTCGGTTAAAATAAAATAACCCGTCTTTTTCCAAATATCTTTAATTTGTAAATTAAGCCAATTGTCTCTCCACGACATGGATGCATTGGATTGATCTTTTTGTCTTGGGAAATGCAAAGGTAGTAAATAGAAATAGTGTGAGGGTGTGGCTCACACAGCTGTAAGTACTTTGGATTTAAGGAGAAGCGGTGTGTTTGTTAGCAGCAGAGGCCCATAGAGCCCAGACCTACAATGCCAGCTGGGACTCTTTAGAAAAGGGTACTTCAGTCCAAGATATAATTCAAGACTGGACATGTGCTGCTTTTATGTCTTGTATTTATTACTGCTTGTGTAGTCCTGTGTCAGTGCTAGTTTTTCATTATACTTTATTTTCACTCAGTGTCCAGCAGTGAGTAAAATCGCTGAGAATCGTTTTACTTGTATTGTGCAACATTGTGACAGTCCAAAATAAAGTATCTATTTATACGTTATACAATTTCTGTAAAGACGTAAAACATCTCAGATTCGTAAAACAAGTTCATAAAAAAACATACAGAAAATCAGGCCACCCTTAACGGGGTTTTTAACCCATCAGTTTCGTTAATTTTTAATATCATTACCCAATTAACTTCTGCATTTTTACAGATACAGAAATACAAGTCTATTCCCAGTAAATCTTTTTTTTTACCTACCACTATCTGCGACATTATAACTTCCTAAAGAGATACATGACATTATATAGATCACAGCAGCACTGTGCAATTATGATCACTTAATACCGGATACCATACACCACACAATAATACAATTAAATGGATTTATAAAAAATCACGCTGTCTGGGGTCACTCACAATAGAGAAATTTCCCTTTTGCATTTGGTTCTTCTTAAGCTTTCATTCTCACATCGCCCGAATGACTTCTGCTTACCACTATTCCAAGGAAAGACAATTTTATTTCTGTACTGCTGTTTCATGCTACCACTTCCTGCTGCTATTTATTCTAACAAACTTGAGGGGTTTAAGAAGGGAAAAATTATGCAAATAACAGTATATACCATCATGGAAAAAACATCACTTAAAACATACCCACACACTTTCAGCCTTCAGCTGACAGAGGCACATGGAGGTGTGTTTGTTCAGAGGTATTGCTTACTCTTAGACTTCGGCGTGTGTAGGGGGTTGGGATGCTGCTTATATTAATTACCTGCCACAGTGCGCTGAAGGCACTAAGACAACAATGACTTTACAATGAATTTTAATGGTTCAAAGTGGAAATGGTAAGTAAAGAGCATGGATGTGTTAAGATTTTTGGACAGGTGACCATTGATACATTAGTTCATAGTAACTCTTAGCAGGCTTGTGAAAAGTTACCCAAAACCTCTAGACTGAAAAATGTATGCATATGTGTAGAGAACAGTTGCATAGAGAAATTATTTAATATATAAAAATTAGTTAAAGAAATTAATCAGAAGGACAAACGGCTCATGAGTTCAATTCCCATAAAGACCACTCTGCTACTCGCTACGGATAAGGCCTTTAACCCTTAACTACCCTGTTAAATAAAAACAGATGAGGCATTCAAGACGCTCTGGATAAAGTCGTCTGTCAAATGTCAAAAATGTCCATGTTGTAGTTCAGCAACTGGTGAACACGCAGTCATGTGTGAACGTAGCTTTAGGGTTTAAGTAACTGAGTAGTAACAGGTCCGGAGCTCTTTTCTTCGGACCTGTACCTCCCACACTATTCCTGAACAGCCAGACTGCATGCTTTATTAGTCATACTTCTTCTAGAAGCTAAAAACGTAAAACACATTCTACCCTCAATCTGCTACTGGCTGGAGACCAACCATGAAAAAAAAAAACAAAACATCGCTACAGATAATGCACATCAACTGCCACTGATATTTTGTTTGCAGCAAAAACCCATGAATTTACAGATTTGACATCAAATTTAAGGTGATTATAAGCAGACAAGTAGATTAGACAAATAAAGCACTTGTATTGTGCAACATTGCGACAGTCCAAAATAACGTTATATATTTTCTGTAAAGAAGAAAGCTTAGATTAAGTTCACTTAATCTAAAATTGAAAAAAGGAAAACGTACAAAAAAATCGTTTCAGTTTCATTGATGTTGAATATCCATTACAGATACACAGCAAATGAAAACAGACAGGACCCTTTTTCCATTGGGGTGCTGAAATAGTAAGAATTACAGTGATGGAAACGTGTTGACGCTAATATTAGAAGAATTTGTAAGAAGGAAAAACTGAAATGTTATATATAGTTTCATTTCCTTAGTAATATTTAGTTACTAAAACTAACACTAAACAACACTAGGTTCCTTAATAGATAACTGAACTATCGCATGTGTCACTGACACGTATACACATGCATGTTCTGACTATTTAATTGTATGTTCTGTTGTGTAATGACTGTTGTGTATTATTAAATTATTATTGCACTAAATGTTGTTGTCTTTTGCACTATATGTTATGGAGGTTGTAATACTGCACTTTATGTTATGGAGACTTTTAGTCAGTCTCTCGCTTGTGGTGTCTTTCTGTCCTGTTGATTCTGTGTTGTGTGTTTATTTGTGTTGCACCATGGGATCTTGGAGAAACGATGTTTTATTTTACTGTGTGCTGCATCTACTCAGAAAAGCAGAAAGGGAGTGTAAACATTATCCAGACAAAAATGACATTTTTAATAAGCAAAAATAAATAAATAAATAAAAAACCCCAAATAAATAGTTCTGACCTTTCTCTGCATTTTGGTACATTGGTTAAGAAAAGTTTTACTATGTAGTGACACCATCTCTGGTTTGCAATATTAGACATGGATACGGTTTATCTTTTTGAACTGCATTATTCTCAGTTGCAATTTATCAATCGGTCTGTTTTTTAGGTTTAGTCTGACATGCATCAGTGTGAGAACTATAGTCCATGACTAAAATCAGTGTTATGCTGCTATTTCTAGAGAAAAATGGATATAGCTATCTGTACCAATAATATTTTCACAATTTCGCTATTCCAACATCTAGTATAAAGACATATAATTGCATTTTGATTTGTTTATGGTATAGAACCATATTTAATTGAAATCAATGTCAAAATTGTCTCCATCGTTCCTGTAGTTGTCGCTACTACATACAGCCTTTGTCTTAAAAGCAAACATGGCAGAATAAATAAGGGTGCCTCTGGATTTGTATTTGTTCTTTTGTTAACTTTTTAAATGTTTTGTTATGTATTGTAATATGCATTGTTTTGCGATAAATTGTACATTAATCCATGTATTTTAATATGCATCATATATACAGGCGGTGGCATAGCAGTTATCACTGTCGCCTCACAGCACGAAGGTTCAAGGTTCGATTTCGAGAGTTATATGTTTCTCCCACGGTCCCAAAACATGTACATTAGGTACATGGTGTGGTTGTTTGTCTGTGTATGACCCTGCGATGGACTGGCCATTCGTCCAGGGTGCAACCCTATGTCAGCTGGGATAGGCTCAAGCAGACCCTCGTGACCCAAAGTTAGGGAATAAGAATGTATAGAAGATGAATGAAAATACAGGCCCTTGACGAATCACTAGCTATTTCTGTGTTTAGTCACTGAGGGATAGATCCATGATTGTTTATTTAGGATTAACCCATCTGAGATATCCTCCGGGTATGAGGCGCACAAACACACACACAAACACAAAAACACACACACACACACACGAACAGTTCAGGTGACCTGCATGTGACACATACGGCAGCCAAGGAAAATGATGTCATAAATAACAGAAGCTTTTTGCATTCTGCATGGAAAAACTCTAGAATCAACTAAAGGATCATTAGGAATAAGTAAAGGACAAAGTGAGAGGGTGTTCAACTTTAATCTGCAGTTATTTTAACATTACTGACCTACATGAATTTTTAACACCAAGTACTACACACCAGGCTGTAATAATATTAACACCACTACAACATTGAAACCACTGAGACGCCACAACATTCTCCATAAGTATTTGGGTGGAATACATTTAGACACTACAAGCTGTGGAATGTGGTCTGTGTCTATTTTTGAACCAGGGACTATTAAAGTTGTGATGTTTCATTATAAGGCGTGAACGCTAAAAAGCAGTCTAAAGTTTCATGTAGGTCTGTACGGTAACCAGTGGGCAAAGATGAAACTTCCAGGAAAACAGGAGGCTGGTGCTGGTTAATTTTTCACAGCATCACGGGGACTGCATTGATTCAGATCATGTTTCCAGACCTTGCTGGAAAGACTGAGATGACAGTTATGGTAAATATCTGCAACATGAAACCCAACAGGTCTGATGTATTCTTCTTCTTCTTCTCCTCCTTCTCCTTTCAGCTGCTCCTATTTAGGGGTTGCCACATAGACTTCTCTATATCACTAACTTCATGTCTTTATTTATCACATCCAAACACCAACTCTTTGGTGTTCCCCTTTGTTCTTCTACCTTGTTTCTAATCCTGTCCAACCTCGTCACTCCTAAAGAAAACCTCAACATCTTTAATTCCGCTACTTCCAGCTTCGCCACCTGTCTCTTTTTCAGCGCCACTGTCTCTAAACCACAAATCATAACTGGAACAGGTCTGATGTATGAAAAGTCATCAGTGCAAAATCAGTGATACAGCAATGATACGTTAACTATATGGCTGCTTAATTTTCTTTGTCTCGGTTCTCTCTCTCATGACATTCACCCATGTGCCAAGAATAAAGGACTGGATCTGTCAATTTCAGTGACAAAAGGTGTTGACCGACCCTATCATTCTTAGCAAAAACGGGCCTAAAGTATATTCCTAGAGTATGGACTGGAGTTTTTTCATTCCCAGTAAAGGGTTTTCAGATAAAATGGGTGTAGCAGATTCCATGGAGAATGTGGCCATGTGAACTTGGTTACCCTTCCCCCCCACCAGAAATAATTGTTAAAATAACTAGATGCAGGTTAATGACTAACAATTAGTTACATCTTGTCATCACCTCGTTACATTTACACTTCGAGCATTGGGCATACGCCCTTGTACAAAGAGGCTTACATTTCTATCCATCTGATCGAACACCTAAGAAATTGCTTATATAGGATGTATATGGATGAAAAAGCCACATGCGGCTCCGGAGCCGCGGGTTGCCGACACCTAATAGAACCACTCGGCTAAACACTACCCAGATCATTTTACCTTTAGATCATTAATCCAATAACTATAACTCATCTTGTAACTCATTGATCAGGTGCAAAACAGACTACCCCCAAGAGAAGTCATTCACACGAGGCTTAGCAAAATCAATCAGAAGCAATGAACTAATAAGTAATACTGTTGGAGCAGTGTTAATTTCATTGACAAAAAAATCGTTCGTAAATTTTCATCACAGTTTTCATCAACGTTTTCAATGACTTAAATAATAACCATATCCAAATAAAACATTAAGTGATAGACAAAAACTATAAAAAAACCAGATATTTTTGTTTACTAACAAAAAGAAAAAAAATGTGAATGAGAATTTGTTTTTTTTTTAAAGGTCCAAGACGATTTTTTTACGATAAAATACTGATATACGTTGGGTGTCCGTGTAAACTATAATGACATGGCAACAGTGGGGAGACCAAGAGATATAGTATTTGCTGCAGTCCTTGAATTGAATTGGTTAAAAAACAAAAAGAGCAGGTTTATAGAAAAAAAAAAGTTTAATTTGATGTCAGATCGTGATGTCTGTGATAATCTGCCTTTTTAACTTTTAGGCCCAAACAGACTTGTTCACTTGATGCTCTGAATTATATTTTTTGTTCACTGATGTATGGCATGTCAGTGCAGCTGCGTATGCGCACCCCTGTCAGTTCACCAACCAGTCATCAAAAACAAAATGCACCTTGTTTAACGCGGTAATACAAAATTCTTTGAACACAGCCCCACATTCAACATCACTAAAGATGCTTCAAGTGTTTTAGGCATAGTCTGCTTTTGTTGGTTAAAGTTCTAATAATTAAAAAATATGTTTTCATATTGTTTCACCAGAAGAGGAGTGAAAGGAGTAGAAATGTAGTACAGAGACAGAACATTAAACCTGATTTGTTTCCTGTCTTTTTTACCTCACAGATAGGGTTCGGGTTAATGAATTAAGAAAAACAGTGCACATCTTTTTGTCTTTTATGGAAAGTTAATATTCCATATATTTAATGAGACTTTGTTTTATTTAAGTTTTATACTTGAATTAAACCAAATATATTTTAGGCAACTAAACCTACAGTAGATCTGCTCGACTCAGATCTTATTTTAGCATAATACTATTTAGTTGACTAAAAGTAAAACAAAGCAGATAACTGACAGGGAACACTAAAAATGCATTCTAGCCAAAAGACTATGATTAAAACTGAATTGAAATCCGCTTTCAAAATTTACACTCCATTTTGTGGTAATCAGCTCTTACAGAAACAGCAAACCCAAATCCTTCCAGGTGACCTTCTATTAGAACTTAGCATTTGATGATGCTTTGCAAACACACCAAGTTTACAGTCTGTTTACAGTCAAGCAACCAAACAAACAAAGCCCTAATCTCCAGCTACGGACGGACATAGCAGCTTTTGCAAACTGCAAGCCAAAACCAAGTAAAAAAAATGCTATTCAAGAGTAGGAAACTGGCCCGATAAGAGACCATTCTTTAAACCATTAGCATGCAGGAAGTATGTTGGGGAATGTGTCGTCCAATAAATTATTTAAGAGGTCGGATGGATCTTTTCTCCTGCTCTTCTATACTCCAAACAATCATGGGTGGGGCAATGCTGCAACGATTAACGAACAAGCTTGCACTACATTTGCAGGAAGATTTTTGCTTAACAAATTAAGCGCACATTAGCAAAGTTGGCCACAGTAGCAAAAGAAGCAGGAGAGGTTAAACTGAATTTACATAGAGGGGGGGGGGGATACTGCAGGTACAGCATGTGGGTCAGAAAAGAGACACATATATATATACACACACATATATATATATATATATATATATATATATACACACCCATTATTGATTAGGAAAAAGCAAATTAAGAACAACAATCATAACACACTGACCTGGTAGGAGTCTAGCTTCCAGTTTCTTGGTGGACACCGGAAGATATTTATTGGTGTCTGTCTGTGTGGCCATGCAAGAAAAACAACATAAAACAATATTTAGGAACTATGAGATGAATACAAAAGACTAATTAAAAGCTAGAACCTGGCAGTAATCAACCTGTATATTAATATTAAGGGTTCCACATTTTTACCTGTTTTTTTTTTATTTTACACAATACAATAAAGATTTATAACATGGTTACATCATAGGAGGGAAGGAATTAAAAATAAATTGATAACATGAGCTGCACTCTTATCGTGGTTAAATAAAAGGTAATGAACAAGGTAAGTAAAATGTTAACATAAAAAAAGGAACAAATCCAACAATTTGGGTAATAATAAGCAAAACTTACCATCTTTTTTCATGAGGCAGTGCCGCAATTAGAGTATTGCATGCGAATCTTAAAATTGGCTGCGAGGGGGCAACCTAAATCAGTGTACCTGATATTACAAAACGTCTCGAAACCGATATCCTATTCATTATAGGAATATAGTATGTTGGGTCCTTGAACAAGACCCTTAACCCTTCCTGCTCCAGGGGTGCTGTACCATAGCTGACTCTGCGTTCTCTGGTTACCTCCCACATGTACATTAGGTTAATTGGAACTGCAACCCTCTTGAGGATCCTACACCTCGCTGTTCTTGGCACTTCAGAGACACCAGCAGCTTGAAATACCCGTTTGCTGCTTTGCATTGGCATTTTAGCAGCTGTTCTCTTAACCTGATGCATTTGTCTGGCAGAAATCTTCCTCGTTGTGCCTTTATCTGCTCGAACCCATGTGTGTTCTGTATCGGCTACAAAACCTCTTTATTGTACGTTGATCACGCTGAAGTTGTTTTAAATTATCTAAAGTTGTCATACCTTTTGCTAGGCATTGAACTATTCTGGCTTTTCGGCACCAGCGAGATCCTTCTTCTTCCCCATATTGCTGGAAAATGGTGGTCTGTTTAATAATGTGGAACATCCATTCTGAAGTCATTTTTCCCTTTAATTGGACTCACCTGCAAACTAATTGGCACAGGGGGCTGAGATTGATTGGAGTGATTGAACGCAACACACACATTTCCATCCATGTGTTTATACTGACAGACAAAAATAAATCCCCTTTATGACCTTTAAACACAATTTGCATAAAAATGCAGTGTCTGTGTGGCCCTGCAATGGGCGGGCGACCTGTCCAGGGTTATACCCCTGCCTCCCGCCCTATGTGCGTCTGGTTTCAGCAGACCCCAAACTAGGAAATAATCGGGTATAAAAGATGAATACATGAATGAATGCTTTATTTCCAGGCAGACACGGCCATATAACACATTAAACGTACAAAACGTGTATTTTTGGTGGCACCACAACAGCAACTAGTAACTTCTTTTACAGTATTTTGTTTTGTTGCCAGTTACACATGAAATATTCGTACAGAACACATACGAATGCATTATTAATTAAATCTGATTAACCAAGAAAAAATGGTGTTTTCCTCACCTGAAGTGGAGACAGATAGGAAGTGAATGTGGGTTTGGGAGGTTTCGGAGAGAACATGTTTGGAGATTTAGCAGCTTTATAGATGGGTGAATTTAAGGGATTGGATCAGAACATAGCACTTCCCCGCCAACTTCCTACTTTCGGGGTGATGATGTAACGAAAGTAAACCAAATTCTGCTTTCCAGGATGAATGTGCAGCGCCATATATTAACTTAACTAAGGAAACAATGACCAAAAAAATAAATCCTCAGTGCTGATGTCGTCGTGTTCATTAGTTTGGTTATCTACTTCAACTAACATCAAAACAACTGACAGGACATTTAAAAAATCAGTTCTAACGTCCGGCTAGCTTAACTAGTTTGCTAGCTAAGCTAAGTTAGCTCCAGGCGGCTGTCAAACTTTACACAAACTTTTCCTCTCACGCTGCTGAAGTAAATATTCCGCAACTGGTGGTCAGCTTCGCCTCATTATTCCACTTGTCTTGCACAGAAGAACGAATGCGACACCATTCTCCGTGTCTGGTTCCTCCCGTGACCTGCTGAATGAATAGTTTATGTTTGGGAGCGCTTCAGGTTCAAGTCGCAGCCATGTTTACAAAAAAAACAACGAGAGACGGGGACTGCGCGAGCGTGCCGCCTTTGCAAAGAGGAGGCAAGCGAGTAGGCGGGGTTTACACAAATGAGCTCCATGTTGATTGGATGATAAAGTGCGAGGGCGGGAACAATTGACCTGCATACGGAAATTAAGTTTATTCTTGAAGGAATGATAAAGTATTGGGTGTGTCTGCAGCGGTTTTCCTTGCTGTGTTAGTTTTTTAAATAAACATTAATTAAATTGGAAGAAATTAAATGTTTGGAAAAAAAATGTTTACTGTCGGCTGCGGTACCTTTATGTGGCGGTTTTCTAAAAACAGAATACATGTAATCACTACATATCCCATAGTTCAGTGCGTGAGTTTGCCTGTAAAAAGGAGCGGTACACGTCCAGGGTACAGAAAACAGTCCCTAAAAGGTTTGGAGTATTTTCTAAAATACTCCAAAAATACTTTTTATTTTATTTTATAATAAATATATTCATTTTTACACTAGTGATGTTAGTGACTGTTATGTGAATATTAGATTAATTTTTCTGGGTTATACACGTTTTATTCATTTATTCATTGAATTATTTTATGAGTTTATTCATTCATTCATTCATTCATGTAGGTCTGCTGGAGCCTATCCCAGCGCACATAGGGTGAGAGGTCACTAGTCCATCGCAGGGCCACACTTACATTTACCGCTATGGGCAATTTATAGTCACAAGTCAGTCTAATAGACATGTTTTTGGAATGTGGGAGGAAACCGGAGTAAACCCACGTAAGCGTGAACAGGCAAACTCCGCAAAAAAGACCCTTGCCCGGGAATCGAACCTTTTCTCTTTTGATTCTAAATGGCCCATAAAAAGGAGTGTGAGTGTATTTGGTTGTTTGGCCTTGTGATGGACTGATGATCTGTCCAGAGTGTACGGTTATGTTGCTGGGATAGGCTCCAGCAGACCCCCGTGACCCCGAGTTAGTGAATAAGCAGGTATAGAATATGAATGAATGAATGAATGAATAAATGAAGGTGGATTGTTTTCTTGAAGCGCCCTCTAATGGCGCACAATGTTAATGCACTGAAAAAAGTGTTTGACCAGTCGTTTGTACAGAAGTCTCGAGGGATCGCTGATGGAGCTTTAGCAGATAAACTGGGATTTTTCTTTGCAATAAACAACGTTTTAAATAAGGAATATTTAGGAATAAGGAAGCTAAGGAATAAGCAGACTAAAAGATGAATGAATGAATTAATAAGTTCTACTTCTTTTTAGTCTAGAAAGAAATAATCGTTATTATCCCAGAACACAGAAATGTCACGGGTTGTAAGATGAGTTTGGATGCAAATGCAGATTTATATTAAAATAAATAATGAATAGACAAACAAATAGGTGCACTGGGATAGACTCCGTGTGGTTGTGTGTGTGGCCCTGCAATGGACCAGCGACCTGTCCAGGGTGTACCCCCTGTCTCTCGGCCTATTGGAGCTGGGATAGACTCCAGCAGACCCCCGTGACCCAGAGCTCAGGAATAAGTGGGTATAGAAGATGAATGAATAAATAAATCATGCTTTTAGTAGAAGGTAAAAAAAAATGAAAAATCCCCATTTATTTTTAAAAGCAAAATATCTTTATAATTGGGGGATATAAAAAAGGAAAATATTAAACAACAGGAAAAAAGGTGAGGGGGAATAACCCAACTTTAGTAGACAATCCTGAAAATAGTGCACAGTACATCAATCTGGAAACCTGAAGGTATAGAACACAACTACAACAAGGCGAGTATATATAATATATACAATAAACATAATCTAACTTGACGCTAGCAGGCTTGACTTCAAATGACATGACACCAAAAGACTTGAACTACCACAGTGGTACAGGAAACATAAACAATCTCAGGCTAAAGACAAAATCAATGAAAAGGGTTATAAATATTAACAAAGTAAAACACAACACCAAAACAAACCATTTGCAAAACAAAACTAATAGAAACAGCACACATGGACAAAGGAACCACATTAGCAGCACGCATGGGAAACAAAGAGCATGAACAAGAAACAGAAACAAGAAACCTAAAATATTATATAAAATTACCACCAAACCTTAAAAAATAAAAACAGCATAATGAAAGAGAAGAAGACACAACAGAACCTTCAGGCTTATTTTAATGGATCGATATGACCTTCCAATGTCTGTACTGACGTTAGTATTAAAAATGTAAGCCCCACATGCTGGAATATATTTCACTTTAGTCAATGTGTTTCATTCCAGTGAAAGAAATCACATGTATTTAAATGTCCTCATATAAGTCCAGGTTCGTACAAGTCATTCTGCTTCACAACTGAATAGATATCTTTGGATTTTTCTTGGCTTTCCAGCTTTAAATCATCCATCATGCATCTGAATTTAATCTCTTCTTCTCCAATCCCCACTGCGTATGGAGAACCTGAAAAAAAGATTATATATGACAGTTCGCACATCTTTAAACCTTATACTGCTCAAGGTCGTCTCTGGTTCTGGAGTAAATCCCAGAAACACTAAACAGAAATATTTCAGACCATCTCACACACACACACACACACACACACACACACACACACACTGACAAACACAACGGATATTGGAATATGAAGGTAAACACAATGAAACCCACCATTTTACCCTTTAAAAATGATTATAAAACAGACAAACATTCCCCCCAAAAGGTTCTTACATTCCTCATCAGACGTTTCTTCTACATCATCTCTATGTTGGTTTCTGTTGGTTTGAAAAAATTCAAGCAGGTCTAATTTTAACAAAAGGGATAAATGAGTATATACTCGTTCAATGGTTTTAAATGCCTTTCTTTTTACCTTGGTAGGTATATCACCTGAGATCCTATAAAAATGATAAAATATAGTCAGTGTATGATAAAATGTTATCATTTAAAACAGTGTGTTTATACCACCATTTTACATGGTTCTTACCTGGTGAGGTTTGTATCTTTTTCCAGATAATCATAACAGCAGCTATAGCGAGAAGCAGTAGTATAGGAATTGTAGCATATAAGGAAAGAAAAGCTGTGTACAACAATAAAAATGTCAGTAGGAAGAAATGACATTTACTTACTTACTCACACACACATACATACATACATACATTCATTCATTCATTCATTCATTCATTCATCTTCTTTACCCGCTTATTCCCGAA
>JAOTQW010057407.1:0-17977 GCA_026260075.1 Sisor rabdophorus
CGCTGGGATAGGCTCCAGCAGACCCCCATGACCCCGGAAAGTTTGGGAATAAGCGGGTATTGAAGATGAATGACATGAATATTATATTGGAGGAAGTGGTAGTGCAAGAGTTAGGTTAAGGTTGCTGGACTGCTAACTGAAAATTAATTTCCCAGCGCCACCAAATATTCCACTGTGTGTGTGAGTTTTAAATAGCTAGTACTCCTATACACTTGCACTACCACTTCCTTTTGTTATAAACCAGGCAGATGCCTGGTTTATAATAATGAAATCATTATAATACCCTTAATTATTGTTAGGGTCTTTGCACTTGAAGTCTGAAATGTACCCATGCAATTATTCATAGCCGTTATTGAAAAAAGTTTATTTCAGAATGTTATCAGAATCACGAATTAAAACAGATGACCGCCAGTTAATCTTGAGCAGAGACTTGCTGTATGTCCAAAGCTGTTTTTGGATTTTACTCGTGCTAAATTAAAACTCCAAAATAAGTCAAATGCTTTTTACAGATTCAGAAAATGAGAGGTGGAATATTATTTCTTCTTATTATTATCTTTTATTATTTAACAAAATCTCAGACTCATTGTGCAAAGTCATTTACGATTACTAGTTACACTGGTTAAGATTCGTATAAACTGTGTTGAACTACAAACGTGAAGACCCGTGTGTGATTTCCAGCACTACCAAGCCAACCCTGCTGGGCCCCTGAGAAAGGCCCTTAAGCCACAATTGATCAGTTGTATAAGAGTGAATAGTCTAAGTCGCTATGGTTAAGAGTGCCTGCCAAATTCTGTAAATTTTACAGTTGCATCTAGGATTATAAAAACAGCAGCTATCATGGCGGGTCTTGAAGCCATGTCTTTCTGGTTTTCCTGGTCTCCCAATCAAAAACTTTGCACCTTTTTAAGCCACCACTGCCCGTCACTTCCCAATAAATAAACAGTGCAATTCCAGTAGGGCCCTCACACACTACTACTTGGGCCCTAAATATACATCTTTTACAAATAAACTATGCTATCTTTATTTTTTTATTGTACACACATGCTTTAATTGTGTACTAATATAACTGTATTAAACAGTAATGCCGGTCTTCTGTGATCACTTTATAGTTTCTTACACCCTTTTTTGCATCAATAGCTCAAAAACTAAGACGACATGTACAGCGTACAAGCTTGTCAGGAAGTGACCTCAGCGACGCTGGCAGTGGACTTGACAGTAAACTTGCTGACTTGCACGAAGGAGTGGGAGGAACATGGGACAGTTCATCAGATCTCAGTCTTAGTGATCTTTGACTCTTGAAGCGGGAAATAAACAGTGATTGTTGATAAGAGACTGACCAGCCATGTAAAAGAAGACCAATCATGGAACAATGACTATCTCTGAAAAATACCCTGGAGAAAGGCAGATTTACAGTAAAATATAGGTGTTCATATGTTACATTGCTGTCATATAAATGATCATAGATATATTTATAGATATAATTGCAACAAAGCCAATGCATTTTTAATCAGAAAACTAATCTAACTGCTGGAACAAAATCGTTAAAACACAGATGTCTAGGATGTTTTTGTGTTGTCAAATGACACTTTTCCTTTACTGGAACCAAGGGACTCAAACCTTGTTTCAGCATGACAAGTCCAAGAAATCCATTAATACATGTTTTGATGGTAGTGAGAAAACCTGCAACGACTGCACCCTCTTTTATATTATAACATTATACATCAAACAGGAAGAATTTTGTAACAAATAAAGACACTTAATACACATACAATTATTAAATGCTTTTTAATTGATAGACTGTGTTTGTTATTTGAAAAAAAACAGGTGAGTGGAAATGTTTTTTAAAATTGTTTGCGAAAGGCCAAATAATTAATCCCACAGGTTAAATTGACAAGACAAAGAATTTGATATGTTTAAAAATTTTAATACTACTAAAAAACATTAAGAACATTGTACACAAAAACAGGCTTTAAAAAAATGAAATACAGCAATTTGGCACATTAAGCAAAAAAAAAAGACATGAGGCATCGTGTACTTCTGATCATAATAAGTAGATCTGGTAAGTCTGTAATGTCAGCCATGTTAATCTGCAAAACTGTTAATGCATTAATAATAACGTGTGTAAATTCAGTAAAAAGCAGGATTTAAAAGGGTGTATATGGATTTATTTTGCTCATCAATTGTTATTTGTCTCACTGATTGGAACATTTATGATGGATAGAAAGGCAAAGAAAAGCCACTTTATCTTGGAAGGGTTTGCCCTGGCATTTAGGGCAAGTTGCATCATCAGTGCTGCTCCTAACCTTTCATCTGATTGACAGGAGTGTATTCGTTACTTACAGCTTGCTCTTAGACAAGCGCAGTCTCGTCCTGCTACTCAAACACCTAGCAATAATCAAAATAAAATGGACACTTTAACGAGGACTTGCTGAGCAGGAAGCACATGCATGTACAAGCATCACAGGTTCCTGTTTACAAAATGTTCCAAAAAGCTGCACACGTTAAAGCCTTTTTACAAAATAACACAACATGATGGCATTTCTCTTCTCCTACACACCCCACAATAAAGTGCAAACAAACAACCTACTAAAAACACACTGAAACACAAGAAGCCAGTAAATGTCTGTAGTGAAATTTACATAGAGCCATGACTTTTAATCACATTCACACACAATCATATCGAGTAATCATGTTAAGACAGAGTTATCAATATAAAACTTTTTTTAATTAGGTCACACTACAAACCTTTGAAAGGATAAGTGGGCAAGTTTCCCTTCTAAGTTTGAATTTTTGCACAAGTTTGAAAAAAAAAAAATTCTGCTTCATCGGTGAGCAACACTAACCCAAGTATCCCAGTTATTGACTTATTAACTATCTACTCACACCGTGTCCATGAACACACACGGGTGCTACCGTGTTGTGACCAGTACTTGTATCTAAAACGTCCTTATTACACTCACAGGCTGATATTAGTGTCGTCCCCCCTTCTCTGAATACAATTTCCATTAATCATCCATCTGAGGACGGACTAAAGCGCCAGGCAGCACAGTAAGCATCTTCCCATCAAAGCTCCACTCTCGTCAGAGTTTCCTGTGGCTTTAAACCGACAATTAAAATGTCATACAGCTTCGTGAGGGTTTACAAAATTCCATTGCCGTAACTTTTTAGAGCGGAGTTAAACTCACTGCAAGCTGTTTATAAAGAAGCCATAAAAAACCTTAGACCCCCTAAATTTTACCTAAACAAGTAAAATTCAAAACAATTGGTTTGCTGTATAAAGTTGCAGCATCTACTTTGAGTTAAATAAAAAGAATCACAACCCTATACTATTGTGTTTCACTTATACAGTTAATGCCTGTCTAATTCTAATTAATCCAAAGTTTATTTAGCGCCTATTATCCTCTTAGTGATGTATAGCGCCACATCAGGTGTAAATAGGAATAAGTCTACATTTGCTTTAAATTATTGAATGTTTCTGTAAACAAATAAACCACAGTCATCGTTTTTTTTTCTGTAATCAATTAACAATGTGTCAGATTAGCATTCTTTGCTATCCATTTATATTCATGGTCTGTGGCATTAAGTGTGTTTAAACTGTAATAAAATGCAACACGCTAGTCATACACAAGCAGACTACAATCAACCAGGAGATTTAAAAAGGCACATTACTTTTTATATATTTTTTTTGATTCACCTAAATACAGCAGACAAAATTAGGCAATGTTTAGGACTTTTGCATAAAGATGCATCTGTTTAGAGTTCATTTAAATATTGTATTTTGATGCATAAAACCTTTTTTTAATTAATTAAAAAGGCCTGGTTTTTCTGTTACAATAGCAATATTAAGGACAATTTTTATACGTCCTTCTGATGATCCTTGATGATCAAGACTTTGCATGTTTAAGAAAAAAAAACTAACAAAAAACACACTTCTTTCTAGAGCAGGATGGCGTGACATTCTGCCTCCGACAGGGGGGAAAAAAGGCAGTTTAAAGCCGCTTAAACCGAGCATGTTCAGTTCCAAGTGCAGACTTACAACTCGATAATTAAGTCCACATTTCAATTTAGGAACTGGGCAAAGAACGGAAAACATGAATAGGAATGGAGCTCAGAGGGTTTCTCAGGACCAGTCAGTAACTGTACATGGAGAGAGGTGTGTCCTCCATCATATCATCCTAGAAGACAATAAAAGAGCTTACATAGGTTTTTTAAACTGAAGTTGACAATTATCATTTAATTACATTGTTTAAGAAAATAATTTATAGAATTAACACCCACCATGGGGAGATCCTGAAGTCGGCGGAATTCAGGCCGCTCGTTCCTGTGCCTGAATTTCAGAAAAATTAAAAGAGCGACAATTCCAGCGGTCACAACAAACACGGACACCAGGCCAGCTAATAGTGGATCCATCGTAGTACTAGTGTCTGAACAGAAGAAAATTGTAACAAATAAGTCAATATATGCATTGTATTAAACATTCATTCATTCATTCATTTAAAGCATCTGGTAGACGTACAAAAGTGCTTTAAGGGTCTATCCCTCTAGCCTTTCGCCCTATGTGTTCTAGGATAGGCTCCAGCAGACCCCCATGGCCCCTAAGTTAGGGAATAAGCGGGTATAAAAGATGAATTAATAAATAATAAGTTACGGGTTAAGAATCAGCTTGGTGGTGCTAAGAATTAAACCAACAATAGTTCAATCAGCAGTTACTAAAGCTAAACCACAAAAGTAAAATAAAAAGTTGTAAAATTCTTTTCATTTCAAAGAAGTCCAAATCCTGTTCTAGGAAAACAGAGAAGTAGAAATGAAAACAAGATGCAAGGCCAAATATAAGCAGTGTATTTTTTTTTCATTAAAATATTATAATAAATTACTTTATTTATTTATTTTTTTAACTAATTGACTTTTTAAAAGGTAAATCGTTTAAAAGGTCTTTCACTTTCATTCCCATTTCCACCTGTTCTGTTTGAAAACTGCATTAGATGTTATGTGTAACTACTGTGATGGATGGTTACAACTCGATTTCTCTATTCTCTTCTTAGAAGTGTTAGTGAAGCCTGAAGTTAGAATCATAGTCTAGTGGGCATTTCTAGTCCTGGAAGGCTGGTGTCCTGCAGAGTTTAGCTCCAACTTAATCAAACACACTTTTCATTCATCTTCTAACCCACTTATTACCTAATTCAGGGTCACATGGTCTGTTGGAGCCTATCCCAGTGCACATAGGGCAAAAGGCAGTGGTACACCCAGGACAGGTCGCCAGGCCATCGCAGAGCCACACAGACAAACAACCACTCACACTCTGCAAATCAGAATCACCCATCACCCTATGTACATGTTTTGGACTATGTAAGGAAACTGTGGTACCCGGAGAAAACCCACGCAAGTTCTCTTTTCATATTAGATAAACAAAGCTCAGACTGACTTGTTTTGTCAGCATAAAGACATCACTAGCCTGGACAAGCTTCAAAGCCTCTAACCTTATAATCACACTCTTGTTTTTTTACACAATTATCTTTACCCAAGTGCTCAGTATAGGTTTTTTTGGAAAGTCCTTAGTTGCAAAAAGAAAGCAGTGTGTTTGTGTGCTACAATAATAGGACGATGAATAGAACCCTATTTTATTCATCATTTCATAAGTCAAGTTCACACTAGCATGCCGGGGTACCAAAGAAAAGATCTGTGTGCAAAATCACAAGAACAAACAACTTAATAGAGGAATAGATAATAAAACACACACACGCACACAAACACATAAAAAAACTAATATGTTTAGCCATATTAGATGAAATAGCACTTACTTTCGATGTTGTCTCCAACATTCAGTTCAGAAGGAGTGTCTACACGAGGTTTAGCAAGGACGGGAGTGCTGCTCGTCTCTGTGCTCTGGGTAGTTGTGGAGGTGGTGATTGAGGTGGTTGAAGCAGATCTGCCTCTGGTGGTAACCCTTATTTCAGTGGTTGTTTTGTGTGAGCTGGTGGTAATCCTAGACGTTTGGAATGGTGTAGACGGAACTGCAGTGCCTGTTTTAGGCTCCTCTTTGGGCAGTGATGTGGTAACATTGGTGGACAGTGTTATATCAAATATTGAGGTATGGTTTTCCCTGTCCTGAAGATAAGGTCTGTCCTGGAGGTTTGTTAGGTTTCCTGCACCACTTGTAGCTTTCATAGGTGCAGGAGTAGTGATCTTAGGTTCAAAAGCTTCTGTAGGATAACCTTCATAAGAAATGTACAATGTACATATCAGCTTGGATATTAAAAAGGAAAATCAGTAAAGATTAGTGATTTTGCTAGTAGTAACTTATGATCTTTAAGCTTCTTTGTTTCACTTGTTTTCCAGCTTGCCCTGCCTAACCCTCTGCTTTTCAGCTGTAGCTAAAAAACAATTGGAACAAAGTAACATAAGAAACATGAGTTTCCCAGCATAGAAATGGGAGCTCAGGGGTTAATATTTTAGACTGCTTATTGGAAGATCTGGGGTTAGTTTTTAAGCACCACCAAGTTTCTGCTGTTAAGCCTTTAACCTATAATTGCTCACTTGTATAAATAAAATTAATGTAGGTCACTCTGGATAAGGACCAAAATGCTGTAAATGTAAAGGTCAAATAATTAATAAATTACCAAGAGCTACGTTGGTTTATAATTCTGGTCTTTTTTAAATCTATAGGACACTGAAATAGTCTAAGCTCCAAACAAACAATAGTCTGTGGAAAATGGTACTTTTGTTTGTGGTCTTGATATCTGACTATTACAAGTGGCACAGCCGTCACATGATTAAACACAAACAGATTAAACAACAATAAATCCACTGTGACAAGTCAATAGGGGGCAAAACAAGTTCTGAAGGCACTCCCTGTTTGTTGGAGTTCTCGTTATAGGTGTATACAAGGTAACCCCTAAAGAGGTATCTATCGAGTGATTCCAACTCAAAGTTGGCACGCTGCCTGGCAGTGTTTAGAATATGTTGCCATAATTTTAAGGTTTTACACCAATTTAGGGCTGAACGATATATATATATATATATATATATATATATATATATAGCTGTATGGTTGATTTTTGTAAGGAAGTGCATCTGTTCAAAATAAACACAAATAACTTAAGTAAATTATGTTTTTCTGGAGATTCAGATACAGAACTCACAGTACAGTCTTCATCCTATACATTAATTCTTCTATAGAAATATCTATATATTCTTATTCCCTAACTCTGGGTAACATGCTGCCTATCCCAGTGAACATCCAAAATCCATGGGGTACACCATGGCAAGGTTGCACACCCTATTAATGAATTACAATTAATCATTGTTAAAGTTAACTTAAAATGCTTTGAGCACTTAAAGAGTTGACACAGTAGCAGACTTTAAAACAAAGTACAAATGCTAAACTTTTAAATATAATTAATTAAACATTATCCCTCTGGACATTCTGCGTTGACTTTCAATTTGAGCCCTTCAAATTGTAGCTCACAGTTCTTAGTTTTACACCGGAAAAAAACCCAAAAAAAAACAGGTGTGGTAGCACATACACATACACAATGTGCGTGTGTGTGTGTGTGTGTGAGAACCAGCAGATGTTGTGACACTATTCATTGCTGACGAGGTGCTTCTTTTCTACATTTGCAAGTGAACCGAAGCTACAGAAACGTCACCCTTCTAACGTTCACACCTTCCTGTCTAATCTCACACTGCTTCTCGCACTATTCTATTCTTCACCCCTTTCCACCACACAGCTATGGTTCTTGTTTAGATTTAAGGTGCCTCTTTTGTAATTCTCTGTGCCCTTATTTGTTTGATCCTATTGTTTTACAGAGTGTGCTAAGTGCCAAAGCAACTGATCCACAGAATAGTACACATTTACAGTTACACACATTTTATTCCAGCACCAACACTTTAAAACGATTCATAATAGAAAATGTGTGTTGTTTAGGAAAGGTTAGGAAATGCTTTGTACAGTATGTATAATTTTATCTTGTTTCTTTACATAGAGCTTTATCCTTGCTGTTTAAGCTGAGGTTTGGATACACACAACCTCCCGAAATGAGAAAAAGAAAGCGACTTAATGACATCATATGGTTTATAATGTAATTATTTTTGTTCAATAATCATGTATACTACAACAAAAAATCTGATTAATAAATGGTTAATTTTTTAACTAATTTAACTAATAATGAATCAACTTTAGTGATTTAAACACAGAAATCTCAACTACCAGGCACATCCATAGAACACACAGCACTCACTGCTCATTTACATTAAATAGCCTATTAGCCATGCAGCCGACGTGAGGGTAAAACAATAAAAGAATAAAGTTGAGCAGGCTACATAAAATCTAAGTAAGTTAGAAGAATGATAGAGCTGCCTAACATCCCAGAAACAGGAAGAGAAGGAATTATCTGTGTTGTCAGAGTTTGATGCAACTAAAAGTTAGGATAGTTAAGAAAACTTGACTTTACTTAGAAAACCTGACTCAACTAAAAACAGAGGTGCTTGAACGCCCCATCAAGTATCATTGCAATCTTTACAATCTGTTTAGTTTGTTTGTTCATTTTAGTTGAATGCCATATTAGCAAATGCTATTTAATGGCCAAAATGTATATAAAAAAAAATATATATATATGTATATATATATATGTATATATATATATTTCGTTACAACAACTTTTTTTAAATTGATACAGGATAATTAATTGCAATGGTATCTGCTTTGTAAAATGCTTCGTACATCCTGATAGCAATCATTACGCGCTACATGTATTTTTATATTTTGTAAACATTTTGTATGTCCAATCAAAATGTTTAATCCAAAAAATGTATGATTAATCTTAGTGCTGGAGTCAACTAGAGAAAGTTAAACTGTCTGAAAGATGATGTCATGGTTACAGCATGTAGGAATATGGTAGTGGGTTTTGATAGTATGTAGTTTGTGTACCTTTAAAAACCATCTCGACAACAGCAGCAGAGTGTAAGTGAGAGTAAGAGTCTTACTAAAAGGACTACAAAGTATTCTCACTAGTAAATGTAGCAACTGTTGTTTCTGGTTGTCCAGTCTTTGCATGTTCATGCGTTTTAGGGGCGTGGCTTTGAACAGCAAGGATAGGATAAATATTTTCGTGCTGTCAGACTATAGTTAGCATTTGCAGTTCTAAAGATTAAAACCCAAATGTCACAGTCATGTTTGCATCCATCCTGGTTTTAAAAAAAAGGAAGTACCACCTGATGACTAGATTTCTCAGGAAAATAATTAAGAAATTAAACACTTTATATGTTGGTGCTTATGGCTTGGTGGTTCGCACAGTTGCCTCACAGCAAAAAGGTCCCAGATTCGTATAGACCAGGGTTTTTTTCTGTATGGAGTTTTCATGTTCTTCCAGTGCTTGCGTAGGATTACTCTGAGTTCTCTGGTTTCATCTCACAGTTCAAAAACATGCACAGTAGATTGATTGGTTATTCTGAATTGCTATAGGAGTGAGTAGAAGGGTGTGTGTGTGTGGTTATTTGTCTGTATGTGGCCCTGACCAGGGTGACCCTAGAACAATGACTGGATCATAGATGTCAGTACTTTTACTCCTTAACACACAAGCACAGAGAGAACATGCAAAGTCAGCATAGTAAGACCCCTTGCCTGGAAATCAAACCAGAGACCTTCTTGCTGTGAGGTAAACTTCTCACCACTTCGCCAGTGCTCAGTCCTAGATATTCTTATATTCTATAATAATGCAATGTATATTTCCAATTATATTTATCTCCTCTTTCCCATCAACACATTTTTTCAATTCATCCATGTCTGGAATTGTGTCTTTTGTCGGAATTTCATGGCTGTTTATAGATATAAATCAATAATCCACAGTGTACAAGTCTGCTAAATGATTCATACTGTCATTGCAAGAAATTAATTTACTATTTATGCATACGAGAGTTATATGCCATAATATTAAAATGCTGAATAAACCCTAATTCTCTTACCCAAAGTGTCTGCGCTGTTCATAGCTGTGCTATCTCCCTCCCAGGAAGCGTTGACAAGAGCAGGTCTTAAAAATTCTGGTTGAGTAGTAGCTGACCATGGGGGAAGTGAGGGGGTGGATGGCGTGGTGGAGCTCTGAATGTGGGCAGATGAGTTGGAATCATGTTCACCTGGACACAGAAAAAGAAATAGAAAGAAAGAGAGAGAGAGAGAGAGATCCATGATTATAGCTGAATGTTGTACCGATAACATGATCTTGTAGTCAATTTTGAACATAACAGCTGGTATGCGGGTGTAGAAGAATGGCTCACTAATGACTTCCTGGAAGCAACTCATAAACAAGCGTAATGAGTTAATCATGGCTTTGTGGGTGGCAGAGAGGCGATCCAGAAGGACAGAGCAGTTATGAATTTTAATGCGCATGTGTTAAAGAGGACATCAGCCAAAAAGACATTGAGAACATCAAACTAAAAAAAGGTGCTATTTAAAGATGTCCCATACAAATCTGTTACTTGGAAGAAACTGGAAAGAAGTCTGATCTTCATAAATAAAAAGCAAAATAAAGCCAGGAGTATAAATGCCTCATTAAAAAAAAAAGAGGCAAAACCTTCGTATATATGTTTACTGTAATAGGGTCAAATGTTTAATCTTGCTGCATTAGGATTAGAAGTAAAACAAGAGAGCAGTATTCTTGTCCGATATTATGTTTACCAGCTGAAACTAAAGTTTAAGTCATCGGCTACTACACTGTACAGTACATCGATCACAGAAGCTTGTAATATGCATCCAAATTTCCCAGCAACATTTGTCTAATGAAGAGATCATGTTCCAGTACTGACGGCAATAAACTTAATTAGTTGCTGAAATGTTCTTCCAGCTAAATCTTTATAAATGCATTGTCTTTTCAGCTCTTTCTTTGCTGTATCAGGCATCACACTTGAACTGAGATCATTTAGTAGATAAAAGTTGATTGTTTAATACCACTTAAGTTAAACATTATTCAACTACTGGGTGTAGTAAGTAACAGAGTTATTTGTACAGAGCTCAATATCCTCAGTATTATCTTTGACCCCCCGAAAAAAATAATCAAATTATCCATTGCACTAGTTGTTGGTTTTACTATTTACTGTGCTGTGTTTACTAATTGCAATACCCTACCACCCCTACCTATCACTTATAACTATATATTCTTTTTATTATTCTTTATATATTCTTATTTTTTTATTTTATTCTACTTATTCTCTGGAGTTCAGTTGTAAACGTTCGATACCTGTGATACCATGTATTTCATGTAAACAACAATTAAAATTATATTGATTTGACTTATGTAACGGTCAGGAAGTGAATAGTTACTGAAATGTAGTACATAATTTCAGACAGAGCCTGTAAAGTTTTCTGACTTTTATACATATAAAACAACTATATAACTATATATTTTAAACAAAAAACTATAAAACTACATGTATGAATAATTCAATTCTTGTAATGTCAAGATTGTTCAAATCCGTGTTTGATACAATGTTAATGAAAGCAGCTTTTAAGTTAAGAGCAAGTGTTAACATGTTTTGTTATGAAATCACAGTTTCCTGCTTTTGCCCTCCTCTGCTTCTCTGCAATCACATTAAGTCTTCTACAAAAACCCACTTCCTCACGTTTTACTCAAATCTTTCTCTCCTGTGACCATTTTGAGAAAAGCCAGTGACTACATGTTAATGTTATTAGAGTACTGATAGAGTCATGTCATGCTCAAAGCCTTCTTGTTAGTCACACACACACACACACACTCTCAAATACAGAGCATGATCACACCAATGTAAAACTGTAAAGAAGGTTTTACATTTTTGTTGAGATATTTTAGGATATTTTGTTTCCTCAATTGATGCCAGAGAGAGAGAGAGAAAGAGAGAGAGAGAGAGATGGTACTAGAAAGGACCCAAGCTGAATATTTGAACCCAGGTTGCTGGAGTGCAACAACTTGCGCATGTAAAACCGGCAAATGTTTTACATATGTGAATATACAATGTAGTGTGTATAAAATTATTTCACTGTACATGAGAAATCCTTCGCAATACAGAGTGAAAGTATATCAATTTAAAGCATATAAAATGAATAAAACCAAATTCATTATTTATTATTGTTGGTTTTTGTTGAAAATCTTAACTGCATTGTTTAACTTTTGTCATTTTGTTGATCTGACAGTGCTGTTAAATAGAAATGGGAAACTGTTTTTTTTTTCACGTAAACACACTGTTTATTATTAACGACTCTTTAAAATGTACCTGATCTGTTCACTAAAGTTTCGTCTATGGTTGGGTGTAAACATTAACTGGGTATAAATACTATAATAAACTATATCCCTTACTAAAAACCATATGATACAGTTTATGAAAAACATCTACTGTAATCTAATAACTTATAAGGTCTACATTAATTACCCCAGTTTATCAGTTCACTAGAGTTGATGCTATAATACACATTAGGGAATACTCTAATATACTACATTTTTTCAGAACAAATTTTTTATTGTGCGAGTGTATACACGCAATCAGTGAAGCAACCCCACAAACATGATCTAGAAACCCAATAGGCTCTGTTGTATATCTAAAAATAATTGAACATAGCCACTGTGAGCTACCAGACACAGTGTGAGGGGGCTAACACATGCTTCCTCTGAGACACATGCAGTGCTGAAGCTGCTGCATTTTAGGGCAGCTGGAGAGACTGGCTACCACAGATCGAAAAACACTGATCTGGTGTTTGAAATCACTCAAATAATTTGGGCGGCACGGTGGCGTAATGGTTAGCACGGTTGCCTCACAACAAGAAGGTCCTGGGTTCGAATCCCAGGGGTCTTTTTGTGTGTGTGGCCCTGCGATGGACTGGCCACCTGTCTAGTGTGTACCACCTGCTTTCTGCCCTATGTGCACTGGGTTAGGCTCCAGCAGACCCCCTGTGATCCCGGGTTTAGGAATAAGCGAGTATAGAAGGTGAATGAATAAATTTGGCTAATTAAAAAGTTGGTCAAAACCTGAAAGCAGGGTAGTTTAAAATGTTCAAGATGACCAAGAGCCGCTTGACCCTCAATAAGTTTAAGTTTATTTTTACTAAAAATGTTTTTCTAAAACCACATCTCTCCGAGTAGCTGACTCTCAAACTGATCTCTCTCTCTCTCTCTCTCTCTCTCACACCACAAGTCAATGTCCTTAGGGAAGGGAGAGTGACTGTGTGTGTGTGTGTGTGTGTGTGTTTGTGTGTGTGTGTGTGTGTGCACGCACACAGCATCTACCACACCCCGAGCCCCACAATAATGCTCCTGTTCTCCAGAGTGATGGAGCACTACAGTTAACACTCTCTTGACGCAAACACACACTTAGCTCAGCACACATGTGAATGCTGCAATGTACAATGACTGCATTTATCACCAACAAGTAAACGAGGAAACACTATTTGGTGGTTGGACACGCTGGCTAGTGTGTTGTAGTGTGTTGACTATCTACATATACGCCTGAAGTTCATCATCATAACCCTACTGTGTTCTCGTTAAAATATTCAAGTTACATAGACGGCAAAAAACAGACAGACAGCACTGTATTGTTACAGCGTTTTCTAAAACGCCTTACTGGTTTACATGAAAATAAGGCTTTCCAGGTGTACAGTGGTTTTGAACTGTTCTCCTTAGCACCTATCTGTTATTTGTCTTGGCTGTCCATTCACCTTATACTCTTACTCTTTATTGTGCGGATTGCACCAAGCTTTATGTTAATGCTTTATTTTAAACAGTAATACAGAAATTTTATGGGTATGAATACACACGGCAGGAAACCATTCATCTCCCTTATTGCTGTATCAAAAATATAATTTATGATCGTCTATGTATATACATGTGTCCATCCAACTATTCTTTCTCCTAACCATGTTTCTATTAATCCATCCACCCACCCACAATTTTATTGTCCATTCAGGGGCAGTGCGGTGTGCCATTCTTTCTGTGCAGAGTTTGCATATTCTCCCCACACTTGTGTGGGTTAACTCCGAGTACTCCGGTTTCCCCCCCACAGTCCAAAAACATGTACATTAGCTTAATTGGGGATTCGAAATTGCCCATGGGAGTAAGTGAAACTGCCCTGGTGACCTGTCCAGGGTGTACCCCTGCCTTTTGCCCCATGTGTGCTGGGACCCGGATCTAGGGAATAAGCGGGTATAGATGAATGAATTATCCATTTGTCCATCCATATCTCTATGTATTTATTTATTCATACACATGTAACCATTAATCCATACTTTCATATTATATCCATGTACACATTTATCTACCCTTCTTTGTAGCCTTCAATCCAGCCTTTCAATCCATCAATCATTTGCATTCATTTTAGTAATATAAACAAATGTGTTTGTTGTGTTTATAATGCTGACTATAAAGTTTAAAGATAAAATGAGTAACTTTTTCCAATTTGCTAATAGCTTGCTAACAAAAAATTAATTCTGCTGAAAAGAATGAACAGGTCAGAAGAAGAAAATATGTAAAATTCAGGCAGAAGAAATAAAAGCCATGCTGACAGAAAAAAATGTAAATTAAGAAGATAATAATAGCAAAGGTAGGTGGCCTCATCAGTACGGACTGAAAAAAAAACTTTACAAAAACACCTGGTCACATGCACCTGGCCGAGTGCCTGCTTTCAATGCACCATTTACATTTTTGGCATTCAGACCAGCTTAAATAAAGTAAACATTTATTTACAGAGCAGTTAATGTTCAGGGGCCTTGGGAGTAGGGGAACAGAAGTAGCTGGTTGGTACTGGGAGTTGAACCCACAATCGGTCAGTAGTTTAAAATAGAGAAAGGGGGGGGGCTTGATGATCATATACCAAGATGTTAGCATGTGCTGTTGTGAAGGATGAATATTATTATTTTTCTAGCCTGCTTATTACCTAATTTGCGGTCACAGGATCTGATGGAATCTATCCTAGCTCTTTAAGGGCAGGAGGGAGAAAGGGTACATCATGCTTTCCATCACAGGGCCACACAGACACACATTCCTATGGGGAACTAAGAATCACGAATCAACCTAATGTACATGCTTTTGACTGTGGGAGTAATCCAGAGTACCTGGAAAAAAACCCATACAAGTTCAGGGAGAACATGCAAACTTCACACACCCTCCAAGACCCCTTGCCCGGGATTCAAACTCAGGACCTTCCTTCTGTGATGAGACACTAAGCCACAGCGCTGCCTAACATTGAATTAATTATGATTAAGCAATAACATTTTCATAGCCAAAAAGTGGTCAGTCGCTCGGTTTGCATGGCAACACTGATCAAGCTAAATCACCTACATGCACTGGTGACCAGAAAGAAGGATGAAAGTTTACAAGGTGTTTAAAATTTTTATACTTCAGAGGTGAGGACAGATGCATCAAGAAAGCATGTGGCAAGATGTCAGCAGGCAGTCAGCTAGAACAAGCGGTGTGACGAAAAGAGGTTTGGGGCTAAAAATAAACCTGTGATTGTTCTCCTGCTTATCCAGAACAGTTTTTCTCTGCCACCCGTGTCACACTTAAAAAAAACTTCTCAAGGAGTTGCTTGAAATATTCTCTGGACATAATGTAGAACTGTGTGTGTGTGTGGGGGGGGGGGTGTTATGTGGTACTTAACAACATGTTAGAAAAAAATAAATCTTAATATAAAAATACCACAGCAAAGCATTACACACCTACCCATATATACCCCTAATGAATGACAAGACTGATTATAAACAGAGAAAAATGTTTATGTCCATGTAAGCAAACATTCAAGATGGAAAAAGTCACACGTTTCTATACAAACAGTAAAAATCTAAATCAATGGAGCCACTGTTTTAGGGTTAAAAAGCAAAACATTGGTCACATGCTTGTTTTTCTCTCTCATGTTACTTGCCGGTTTTTTTTCGAGCACCTTAATATATCTCAACCACATTTTTACAGACATGCTGAACTTGACAGTGACCGACAATGCAATTATTCTGTGATTCTATGTGATTCATATTCTGCGATATGTTTTCATATATAAATTCTCTCATCTTAAAATGGGCAACTAGTTACCCTTCGACTTTAAATGTTAAAATATTTTTTAAACCCATTGCCATACATTTCAGAAAAGGGAAAAAAACTGAGTTAGCATGAGATGGCATAATTTTAGTATGAATATTTTTTCCATTTCTTTCTGTGGGGGATAAAGGGAGGTATGGTAAACCACTTATTTGTTTTTGCTTGTGATGCCTGTATGCTTTTTCTGTGCTCTAGGGGGTTTCTTCAGGAACTCTGGTTTCCTCCCTTAAAATCAAAATGTGTTTTTATCTGACTAGCACGTCTTAGTTGTCCAAGTAAAGTATGAATAGTGTGTTAGAGATTGTGACCTGTGAACGATTAAAATATAGTACAAGTGTTGGACTACTAATTGGAGGATTAAGGTTTGATTCCCAGCACCCAAGTTACCACTGCTGGGTCCCTGAGCAAGGCCCTAAACCCTCAATTGTTCAAATCATTAAGTCGCTCTAAAAAAGGGGAATCTGCCAAAATGCCATAAATGTAAAGAATGATGAAAGCACACTGGGACAGACCTTCCACATAAGGAAGGAAGGATGGAAGGATAACCAATTACTTTTCTGACATTTAGCAGATCCCTTTACAGTTAAGGCCCTTGCTCAGCGCTCCAGCAGAAACCCACAATCTTTTGAACAGCAGTCCAACACTTTAACTACCAGTTCTTAACTATTGAGCTACCACTTATAATTATAACATACACATGTTAAACCATGGTGGTATGACCGCCTAAGAGATCTGCAGAAGCCTGGCCAGACTAAATGTAAAATGTAATCAAGATTAAAAATTTCTCTCTTCCTAATCAGTTTTAAGTCTTTTAAGGACCTGCAGTGTTTTAACCAGCCCCACTGACTTAAAGGAGAAAGGACAGCCTGTAATTAAGTCTACTGAGCTCTCTAGAAATAGAAAATTGAATAGTAGACGTTTTCGTCCTAAAGACATTTCAATTGCACTACACAACAACAAAGACAATGAACTAAAGTAAAAGGGGCTGGGATCGGTGTGTTAGAATTGAAAGATCATCTCAGAGAAATACATAACACTGCATATACAATACTATAGATATTTATAGCTATAGAAAATGACAAACACATGCGCACGTGGCACTTGTATATGAACTAGTGGCTTGGCGTTGTACTTCATCTTAATTCACGACTGACCTTGGTCTAATAAACTAGAGAGACTGTTTTAAAATAAAATACAAATAATCTGTGCCGGGTCAATCTCTAATTTTAATGTAATAAATATTTTCAATTAGATTGAATACTCTTCTTACCTTGTATGAAAGTGGAACAGAAGTAGAAGTAGAGCACAAACAGAGCAATAGTTTCCGTTTTCCTCATGTCTATGATGTAATCAATAAAAACCGTTAACAGAGCAGAAGTAACTTAGTACGAGTTGATGAAGATGATAAGGAAAATAATTATTCGCTCTTTTGTGAGCGCTTTTTTGCGTTCAATAAACTCTGATCCTCCTTAAAGTACACAATAAAGAGGCAAACACCCTGCTAGAGCTACAGCAATCTGCGTGCCCATAGCATGACAGAGTACGATGCGCTACACGTTAACACAGCCGTGTCTCCCTCTCTCACACACATATATACATATATAGGACATAACCGACTAACCAGCGGTTCTCTACAGACGGACTGAAATAGCGTCAATAGGGGCGGGGCTATACGGATCTGACACGCCTACATTCAGTGTCGCAACACGACTCTGGTCACGGTTTATTGGTTGCGGTAAAAGTCCAGTTGAAATATCAAAACAATCAAAAAGGATTTCTGTTGTAATGTTGAATAAAAATATTGATTTAATATGTCAAGTATTCATTTAGTTTATAATAATTATTGTCTAAACTATGGCATATACTGCTATAGTATATATGGTACCTATCTATCTATCTATCTATCTATCTATCTATCTATCTATCTATCTATCTAT
>JAOTQW010057435.1:0-17952 GCA_026260075.1 Sisor rabdophorus
TGGGTTTCCTCCGGGTACTCCGGTTTCCTCCCACAGTCCAAAAACATGTGTATTAAGTTGATTGGTGACTCTAAATTGCCCAAAGGAGTGAATGATTGACCGGCGACCTGTCCAGGGTGTACCGCCTGCCTTTTGTTGTATGTGCGCTGGGATAGGCTCCAGCAGACCCCTGCGACCCAGAGTTCGGGAATAAGCGGGTATAGTAGATGAATAAATGAATGAATAACTTCTGTACCTTTTTTTTAATTTCTGCACCAGCATTCAAACATCTTTGTTCATTCCAGTCGAGAGGTCACTGTGTGAAACATTTTATCAGAAGTTGTGCTTTTCTAATGGAAATTCTACCTTACCACTACCTCGCCACAGACCCCTGCAGGCCTGTCGACCTGTATATACACATTTTTCTAGTCCAATGCAACTTCTTCCCAGGCTCAACCACATAGCTAAGCCAGCTCGAAGTCTGAACAACAGCCAATGTGGTGTTCGATTTTTGGAAAAACAGCAACAGTCAACAGGATGCCAGCCGGAGAATTTATTAATTAAAGGGATACCATGTTTAAGCAAAGCTTCGTCCACCAAGGACCCAAAGCAACTGCATATATTCTTACCAAGTGAAGGCGCTACAATGGACAATAACAAGGACAGTGAGTCGATTGATGAAGGTTTTATGGATGAGCTTGATCAGTGTTGTTTTGAAGCTAAAAGAAAAAACAACAAAGACATTTACATAAACTAGAATAAGATTATAAACGGTATGACTGTCTAAATTGTTGCATGTTTATTAATTAATTGCAGTAAGATCTTAAATCTAGGCCTGTAATAGACCTATTTATTCAAATTTACTTGTGATATACTTAAATACACACACACACACACACACATATATATATGTGTGTGTGTGTGAATTTGAATAACAGTATAAACAGTAGTCTGCATTTTTTATTCCTTTATGCAATATCAATATATAAGGCTGTGTGTCCTGGGTGGTATTTTCTAAACACTGTGCTGTGTGTAAATACATGTTTGAGCTACTAAAGCCAAAAAGATTATCAAATTTTTATTTGTTCATTCATTCATCTTCTATACCTTGGACAGGGGTGGCCTAGTGGTTAAAAAAAAACAAAACTGATTCGAATCCCAGCAACACCAAGGCACCACTGTGGGCTCCTGAGCAAGGCCCTTAACCCCCAATTGCTCAGTTGTAAGATGCTCTAAATAAGGACGTCTGGTGAATGCTCTAAATGTAAATGTCAATACCTGCTTATTTCCTAACTGTGGGCCACGGGGTCTGCTGGAGCCTATCCCAGCGTACATAGGGTAAGATGTCACCAGTCCATCACAGGGCCACATAAAGACAAAAAAAAACATACATACTCAAATTCATCAATCAACCTAATGTACATGTTTTTGGACTGTGTGAAGAAGCTGAAGTACCTGGAGTAAACCCACACAAGCGCAGAGAGAACATGTAAACTGTGGTGGCACAGTGGCATAGTGGTTAGCACGTTCAACTAACAGCAAGAAGATCGTGGGTTCGATTCCTGGGTTTGCATGTTCCCCCCTGTGCTTGCGTGGGTTTTCTACGGGTACTTCCCACAGTCCAAAAACATGTGTAGGAGTGAGTGTGAGGACTGGCAACCTGTCCAGGGTGTATCCCTGCCTCTCACCCTATGTGCGCTGGGATAGCAGCAGACCCCCATGACCCCAAATTAGGGAATAAGCAGGTATAGAAGATAAATAAATGAGTGAAAAACTTGTTTCTTGTCTTTGGCGGAATCACCATATTGCCCGCAAGATGGCGCATCTCTGCTACTCGGAGCCCTGGACTAGCGGGGTCGTGCAACATCAACGTGCGGAAGTAATTTAGCGGGAGTTCGCCACGCTCTGTTCTGTAATCTCCGTCGCATATGGTTACTTATATCATCGCAGACCTTGCGGATTTATGTGCAAGGGGCGTGAATGTTTATTCTGCGTGACTCCAGGAAGACCCGTGTGAGTATTTTAGACACACATGCACTGGGATTTAATTTAGCTTCTTTGCACATATGGCTAATTTTTGTGCTGCTGATCGTTTTCTTGGCGCCGTACCGAGTCCCAAATGACCCCATATTTGCACATAAAGTGCACCAAAGACGTCTGTATTAAGTCACCTTATTTGCTACTACTCGTGAATAGGGCTGAGTGTTATTGTTTATAAACACTGTGCTGCGTGTGTATATACATGCTTGAGCTACTAAAGCTAAAAAGATGTTGGGTGTAGATTTTTTGATAAATAAAATAAAATGCCACCAGTGCACTTTTTCTAATTCTAATTAGCAACTTTGCATTTTTCTTTAATATCACACAGCTCTAATCCATCTCAGTAACCAACTGATTCAACTATCTTATTCAAACTGATTTCTGTAGTTTGGCCAGCGAGCATGTTTTAATCAATTATAGTGTTTAGGCAAACCTGTGACAAACGCTTGGTTAAACTTAGAATTTTCAGTTTTGCACACGAAGGCCTGCAACATTGCCATTTTATTTGTCTGTCTGTCTACACACACACACACACACACACACACACACACACACACACACATACAGTGTGGCAAAAGGGTATTTATTAAGACATTAAGTGTTTAAGTTCCTCAACTATTAGAGACAAAATGAGAAAAAAATCAAGAAGTATCTGGTCAATAACAAAAGTTCATCTCAATACTTATTTACCCTTTGTTTGCAGAGGTCAAAAGTTTTCTGTAAGTCTTCACATCATTTTCACACACTGTTGCTAATATTTCTCCATGCAGATCTCCTCTAGAGCAGTGATGTTTTGGGACTGTTGCTGAGCAACACAGACTTTTAACTCCCTCCAAAGATTTTTTATAGGGTTGAGATACAGAGACTGGCTAGGCCACTCTAGGACCTTGAAATGACCATATGACATTGTCCCAATCCTCTTTTGTATCACCCAAGCGCTCTCTAGCAAACTTGAGACAGACCTGAACATGTACTGTCTTTAGCAGGGGGGCACGACTGGCACTGCAGGATTTGAGTCAGCTCTCTGAAGGTCATTCACTAGGTCCCGCTCTGTAGTTCTCTGATCTTTGCTAACTGTTCTTGTGACACCTATGATTTTTTTCTTTTTTGCCCCACAGTGTGTGTGTGCGTGTGTGTGTAAATATTTTCATATTTACTAAACTGTTGAACATTTGTATATTTGTTGTGTTTCAGACTTATAAAATAAATTAGAAATTTGAAGAAATAGACAGATGGATGCTGCTTTGCTTGTTGAAGAGGAATCTGCCAATGTAGCTACTGTAGATCACAACTCCTCCTCCAGTTTGAACCTCAGGCAAGAGGACGACTGTAAGAAACATGAGCATGAAAGACAAAAGGATGGTGAAGAAGAAATCCAGACAGATAAGACAAGCTATAGGGAAGATGTAGAAAAAAAAGTGTGTAAAAATAACAAGGAGAGGAGTCCACAATGCACAGACATTCTAGAAGAAGATTTAGTGTTAAAGCACCCAAACAGTGAGCAAGAACTAACCAAGTGTGTGGATATGGCTGAAGAAGAGAAAGAGGAGGAGGATGTACCAGAAGTAACGTTCGATCTAATCCTCCAGCATAAATCTGATGCAGATTTAAATGAGAAAAGCACTGCAGATAAAAACACTGAACTGAAACTAAATGATGAAACACAACATAAAAAGTTCCTTGATGACAAGGGGAATCAAGAAAAAGATGAAATTGAAAATAATACGGATGTGAACGAGCTTCAGTTGGTCAACACTGAAATGGAAGAAATGGAGCATGAGAATTTAGAGCAACACGAGGAGCCCGAAGTCATTAATGTAAATCAAAAGAATGGACAGGACGAACTTGCTGGGACCGGTCAGGAGGAAAAGAGTGATGGCTGTGCTGAAATATCTCAGAGAGTAAATGACCCAGACAAGAAGATGGAGGAGACTGATCTGGGAAATGCAAAGCCTGTTGAGAACGTAGGTATGTGTTCCGAAAATCTAGTTGAAAGCATTTCTATTGGTTTGAGTGTTATTGTTAAAGTAGGATATAGAATGATAATCTGAATAAAAGTGATATTTCTTTTAATTATTATTATTATTTGATATTTTCAAGCATTTTTGCATTTACAAGTAGTACAGAGATGGTATGGGATGAAGGGAGAGAGAGAGAAAGAAATAGTTATTTTAATAAAATACCTGAAAGATTTGAGCCAAATTAAAAACTAGTCAGACAGCTAGTCAAAATAAATTAATGAAAGGATTGTATCACCTGTTTATCTCATCTTTTACTTTCAGAGTATACCAACAATGTGTGGCTAAACTGTATAAAGAAATAGATGCGTTTGTTCCTGGTTCGCTTATTTTCACACTTGCCTTTTGGAAAACAAACCTAAAGATATTTAACCTAAAACAGTACTGATTTGTTCCCAACCTGATCGTTCGACTTTTGTGGCGTGTATTGTGTGTCGAGGTGTACTGGATTAAAATGCACTCATAGTGTGTATGTATATATGGTTTTACATTTACAAGCTGACAACTGCTCTTTAAATATACAAAACAGTACCAGGATTTTCTTCATTATATGCATTGTCTGCTGCGAGGAGACTTACACTTACTCAAATGAACCACACTTACTGAGCGATCGTACTTGAGCTTGTTTTAGGCAAACCAAATATGACAGTAAACACACCCAAAAACATTCTACACAGCTTTGTGGATAAAACACCAATTATTTGGGTGTGCTGGTAAAGTGACCAGAAACCTTCGGTCATATAAAGTAGAGTATGTCACAGGATCATTTTTAAACTTTTACTATTTTCTGATCTAACATTTATTTTTGTTCAGTGAAAAACGATGCATATCAGGATGCGTCAGATCAGGCAAAGGAACCACCAGCACATACGGTAAGCATGCGAGTCGTCCTGTATAGAAATTTCTGCATAGAGAAACCATCGTGTGTATGTACTTGCATATATCATGAACATTTCCTGTTTGTTTTTTCTTTACTAGTCAGTGCATTCTGAAATAGAAGCTGAGAAACAGTTGACTTCTCCTACGTCTGCCTCTCCTCTGGTAAAGATCAAGGATGAACCAGTGGATGAGGAGTATGAGAGAGCTCTGGGTCCACAAACTCCAAATGCCAAAGTCAAGGATGAACCGGATACATCTGAAGTGAGTTCTGGTGAGATATTTTGGGGGCTTCTTTGCCTTCATTGATAGGGCAGCCAGATGAAATTAGGAGGATATAGCTAGATAGAGAGACAAAGGAAAGGAACTGAGCCGGGAATTAAACCCCGATCACTGGAGCCCAGCAACATGGGTGCCGACGCCCTAACCTATTACAAAATAGCCCATTAAAAAAATTACTAATGACAAAAATTCTCAATGAATGACGTTGTCTTCCATAATAAATTCCATAATTCATATTCCATTCATTACCAAGCTACCATTGCTGGATTTGTGACGCCCTAACCCTCAATTGCTCAGTTGTATTAAAGACATAAAAGTAAGACGCTCTGGATAAAGAGGTAATTTACATTTACTGTAAATTATAATTTGGATACATATTGTACACAAAAAACTGGCTTTATTCTTCAACCAGTCCTGCGTACAATGTTGTCTTTTTATATTTGTCTATGATAATATAATTATATTTTCCCAAGTCATTATCCAGTCATTAAACCTGTGACACCAGGAGGGAGAGATATGTGAGACCTCTTTAAAAAAAGGCTTAGTTATGTATACTTCATATACTTAGATTTCCTGCATACTTCAAATTCCCTCTGTAATTTCTACATCAAGTAATCTTTCCCATGTCCCAATTCCAATTCAGTAATCTATGATTTAAATTTGTCAGCATGTTAAAGCAGTAATCAATACTTTTAACAAATCAATTTCAGAATTACATCAGAGAATGTAGCAGCACTGTGATACAAGTTCTTCACATTTCTTCCTTTTTTTATGGATCAGTGGTGCTAAAAGAGTCATGTTGTGTTAGCCTTCTGATAGATCTGTATTATAACATATTTGTGGTTTTGTAATTCCAGGAATTTGGCCAGAAGACCTCAGAACAGATCAAGATCAGTGCCGTATTCTCTGTTGGTGGAAATGCTACAGTTTTAGGTTGGAAACTATAGTATAGTAAATGCCTATGGTACATTTTTATAAATTTTATAAATTGGTGGATCAGAGAATGGTGATGAATATTTTAGATACAATATATTGATGTAGTAAAGTTTTGATGTAATTTAGAAAACTTTGAAATCCTATACATCACATTTTATAATTTATCTGAAATAACCGATTTAGAATATGGGGAACATGTAAAGTGGTAGCTTAAGGGTGAAGATGTTGGACTGCTTATTGCACGTTCAACTGTTCATTTAAAAATAAAATGTAGGTTGCTCTGAATGAGGGTGCCTTAGGGGGAAAATGCAGTAAATGAAAATTTGTATGGTCACCCTAGTCTTAAGACCCATCTGAATTAGTTTTTTTTGCTGAAGTGTCAGTTTTCCTACCTCTAAACAGGCAATCCAGCCATGTCTTCTGCAGCAAATCTTCCATCCAAAACGCCTCCTGCTGCATCTCTATGTGTGGTGTGTTCGGGTTGTAAGAAAATCCTCCTTAAAGGTCAGACAGCATTCCAGCGTAAAGGCTGCCCTCGGCTTTACTGCTCACCACGCTGCCTATACAGCAGTACCACCGGGTCTGTGCCCATGGTTGGCTCTAAAAAAATATGTCATTACTGCCTCAAGTAAGTCTTTATTTGTAATTAATGATTTGATCCAAATGTGTTTTCTTTTTTTAATCTTTTGTGAGACATGGTACCAAAATGGTTAAGGTTTAAGGAAGATTTAACCCCAAATTGCTTATATAAAAGTAATATAAACCGTTCTAAATAATGGTAAATGTGACCTAAACACTTTAATATAAACTAGAGCAAGACCTCCTTTATTTATTAATTTTATTATTAATTTTTTTTATTTATTCATTCATTCATTTATCCTCTATACCTGCGTATTCCCTAACTCATGGGATCTGCTGGAGCTTATCCCAGTGCACATAGGCAGGGGTACACCCCGCACATGCAATCACTATGAGCAATTAAGAATCACCAACAACCTAATGTACATCTTTTTGAACTGTGAAAGAAAACCGAAGTACCTGGCGTAAACCCACGCAAGCGCGGGTGAAACATGCAAACGCCTCACAAAAAGATGCTTTGCTCAGAAATCTAACTCAGGATCCTTCTTGTCGTGAGCCGACCATGCTAACTACTGCGCTGCCCCTTATCTATCTAGTTATTTCTAAAAATATTTTGTGCATTTTTTGCTTTTATTGATAGGACAAAGGGATTAAATGAGAGAGGGCCGTGAAAGGAATGGACCCAAGCCCCGAGCTTTAACCCAACACTATGACACCGGCCACGCCTTCTTTATTTAATATTAGTGTTGATCATTGCATCTTGATCAGTGAAACTCCATAAGGTGAGATGTTGGATGGAACCCAAGGCTGTGGGAGACCAAGTTATTCTATGTTTCTTCCATTTGCGATTAATTCTTTTAGCCCATTCCAGCCTTGTATATAATCCTGCCCCTGACAACCTTGTTTAGCTCTTTGGTCTCAACCACTGGGGATAGTTTGAAATCGAGTTTAGAGGGTCCCCTGTAAGAGGTCCCCTGTAAGAGCGGGATTCTAATTTCAGCTCCTAATAAATCCATTAAATGCAAATTAATGTATTATTTTTTAAAATTTTTTTCAGATGTTTTTTTTCCACTCACTGTTCGAATATATAGTGTTATATAAAATATACTATATATATATAATTTTTTAAAAACTTGATAGGATAAAGTTGTGTTACTATTGTGTCAGTATTGAGAAGGTCAACGATGAATTTTGAAGTACTTTTGTACGTCGCTCTGGATAAGATGCTGTAAATGTATGTAAATGTAAGTAATTTAAACATGTTTACATCGGTCACCCTTTCCTGTCAGACATTTACTTGAAGGAGAAGCTGCAAATATCAGTACTGTAACAAAAGCATACCAGTAAAACACATACTTTTCAATGCCATAAAATAGCGCTTTCCTTAGGATGAACTTTTACTGACTTATTTTCAAATATACATCTATCAAAAATTGTGAAGCTATGTAAAAAAATACATTGTAAAAATACATTATACCTTTCTACATTTCCTAACTTTCTACAATGTGTTATTTATAAACTGCTTTTAAAAATGTTTTGTTTTGCAAATTTTGTTTTCCTCATACTGAAACTGATATTGCAATACGCATTAAAACATTTCTTCACTGTTATAATAAACCGACTATTGTAATTATAAACTGAGTAGTTTTTTTAGTGAGCAAATGTACCAAATTTTTACTGTAATTACTGTATGTGTTTCTCTGGAAACTGTCCCTAGAAAATTCTCCTCTTGTTTGTATGTTTAGGGGCATTTTAAACCCAAAGGATGTCATCATCGCCCCTGTGGATTCAAATAAATCTGTAAAGGATTTCTGCAGTCAGAAATGTCTCAGTGCCTTCAACTACAAGCAGGAAAGTGCGACTACCGAACTTTCCACAAAATGCAGCATGTGTCAAAATCTGTGCACTGTAAGTATTGCTCTGATTGGTTGAAAGGGACAAAACATAGTCTAAAGATATTCTTACAGTGATGTGATTATTACTTATTGATATAAAAATGTTATTACAGTAAGCAATAACTTGTCTTAATTGTCCTACTAAAATGTTACACTAATGATGCATTTAGGGTAAAAAAATGTAGAAGTAAAAAAATCGATTAATGTCTGTTTGATTTAATAGTGTCATAGAATTTGATAATAGCTTTTAAAATAGTCATATATAGCATTTTTTAAAAATTGCCTAGATTTTACTTTTGTAAAGAGTATAGCGTAACTGTATTGCACACAAAACCTTTTTTCTCCTCTTTTAAGATTCTTCATGAGGTGAATTTCATGGGCGCTGTCCACAAACTTTGCAGCGACACCTGCTTTCACCAGTTCCGCTCCTCCAATAAGCTCAGCATGAACTCCTGTGTAACATGTGGAGGCCACTGTTTCAGCGGAGGCAGCAAGGGTCCAACTTTGTTGGTCGATGGGACCAGTAAGAAATTTTGCAGCCAGAACTGTGTCTCAAACTTCAAGAAGGTAATGATTTTTTGTCTTTAGCTAACATTCTTGGCAAAATAGACTTTTTTTTGAATAACATTTTCATCAAAAACACACATGCCTGTAGGTCAGCATTCTTTTTTCAGTTTTGCTTTGTGTCTTAACATTTAACTTGCTATACCAGGGCTGTCAAGCCCAGTTCATACATGATCAAAGCCTAGAATTTAGTTTTAACCTTATTCCAAATCACAAAGCTTGATTTTTTTGAATGAGCTTAAAAGGCATGATGAGCTGGGTCATGTGCAATAAAATGACATTGAATCTAAACTCTACACTGCAGTGGCCCCCAGTAACTGAATTGACCCATGTCCTACATACTATTAAGTTTATCAACAACTTAAGGATATGTTCAGCAGTTATATGCCGACTGCATTTGCCATGCTGCTTACACTAAAGGGGAACTCAATAAACCACTAGAACATGGATGTCCAAACCTGGTCCTGGAGGACCAGAGTAGATTTTTTTCTACAGTAACAGTTACAGTGGGGCAGAAAAGTATGTAGTCAGCCACCAGCCAATAGCCTGTTATTCTCGTCATAGGTATATCTCAATTATGAAAGACACAATCAGAAAAAAAAAAATCTAAAAACCACATTATCTGATTTTTAAAGAATACATTTGCAAATTATGGCAGAAAATAAGTATTTGGTCAATAGTATATGGTATAGTACAGGGTTGAGATCTGGAGATTGTCTAGGCTACTCCAGGACTTCAATGCTTCTTAGGAAGGCAATCCTTTGTTACCCTGGTGGTGTGTTTTGGATAATTAACTTGGATGATTAGTGTATATACAATATAATGATGTAGTAAAGTTTTGTTGTAATTTAGAAAACTTAAGAATCCAATACATCACATTTTATGATTTAATTGAAATACCGGATTTAGAATATGGGGAACATGTGATGTGGAAGCTGAGTGGTGGACTGCTGATTGCGAGTTTAGTTATGTAATAAAAAATAAAATGCAAGTTGCTCTAAACAACGGCAATGGTAAAATGTAGTAAATGCAGTCCTGTCCAAACTCGGCCCTAGAGGGCTGGAGTCCCACAGAGTTACATCCTGCTTGGCTCAACAAACCTAAGTTGAATATATAGCTAGCAAGACTTTTGTTAAGTGTATTTGGTTAGAGCTAGACTGCAGGATAGCAGCCCTCCACAACTGAGTTTGGACATCCCTTATGAAGAATCTACTAAATCCTTGTCCTCTTATGTATCTGACCATGAACAACTCTTCTTCATAAAGTTAGTACCATATCAGTTTACAGATTAAATTCAAAACTTTTGTAAACTCTTTTATACTTAGATAAATAGTAATTTTACTCAAAAAATGTAGGTACTATATAGTACTTGGGTACTATAATTAACAATATTTGAAAAGGAAAGACGAAAAGAGGAAGTTTGCAAGAATTCTTTTGGTGGGGGAGTGAAATGTCTCACAACTAACCTTCTACTGATTTTGTTTTTTTTTCACTGATTTTTTGCAGGTGTACACAAAGGTTGTGCCATGCACAATGTGTAAAGTTTATCGAACTATAACAGAAATGGTGGAAAACATTAATTTGGAGGGCAACACAGAGCTATTCTGCTCCTCAGCATGCGTGACTGCTCAAAAAGTGCAGACTGTCAGTTCATCAGGTAAAGCTAAATGAAAAGAATGCTAATGATCAAATCTAATTATATAAGATGTAGTCATTCAGTATGTCTCTTTTTAACGCCAGCATTTTACTCTATCTAGGTTCTGCAGTAGAATGCAACCACTGTAAGAAAGTTCTCGTGCCTCAGTATCACCTTGCCATGTCTGATGGTACCATCCGTAACTTCTGCTGCTTCACGTGCGTGATATCATTTCAGGTATGCTTAATTTTTTTTTAATACTGCAAAAAACATTTTACATGGTACAAAAAAACCAAGTTATCTTTTATCTGGTCTGTTATTGTATGGTTGACATAATAGCAGCACATTGGTTAAGGTGTTGGTAGATTGCTAATCGGAAGATCAGGGTTCGATTTCCAACACCATCAAGTAACCACTTTTGGTTTAGTTAACAAGGCCTATAAAAAAGGGATAAATATAATTTGCTCTGGATAAGGATTCAGGAATTCAATGCCTGAGTGTTTTGTTATGGATAGTCTAATTGCACCATCTGGAAGAATGCTGGTAGCATTTCTTGTACTTATTGCACACCTGCACTTTATGTTGCTAAGTTAATTTATTCTTTAGTCATTAGCTTTAGCTAAGTAAGCTATTTTTTTTGCAATTTTGTATTGTTTTATGTAGCACCACGGTCCTGGAGAAGTAATGTTTTATTTCGCTGTGTACCTCATCTGCTTTTTATGGCTGAAATAAGAAAGTTTCTTTATACTTAATCCCAGAAAAGGAATTAGCGTAGTTATAGTCCTTATCCTCAGTTTGCTGTTTTTCTGTATTTCTTTTTAAACAAATCATCAACAAAGCATAATTTACTTCGGTATGTTTCTCTGTAACATAACCGGTAGAGCAGCAGTGTTCGATGTTTTTTTTTTTGTTGTTGTTTTACATTTAGATGTTTGGCCCACGTCCTTTGCATTACTGAACAGATTAATATTGGTTGGCAAACGTAGTGTAGTTGTTAGCACAGTCGCCTCGATTTCCGGTCTTGGGGTCTTTCTTTGCAGAGTTTGCTTGTTCTCCCTGTGCTTGCGTCGGTTTCCTCTTGGTACTTTGGTTTCCTTTCATAGTCCAAAAACATGTGCATTAGGTATATTGGTGATTCTAAATTGCCAAAAGGTTGAATGTGAGTGTGTGTGGTTGTATGTGTATGTAGCCTTGTGGTGGACTGGCGACCTGTCCTGGGTGTATTCCCTGCATCTTGCCCTATCTAAGCTGGGATAGGCCCAGCAGACCCCTGTGACCCCGAGTTGCGGAATAAGCGGGTATAGAAGATGAATGAATGAATGAATGAAGTTGACAAATAGCTAAAACGGGGGGGGGGAATAAAGAAAGGAAGAAATAGACACCTGCAGGAAAATATTTATATATAATCCTCTGCCTATAGTATTAAAAAGAAGCATTCGATCAGCCAGTCCAGCATATTTATGGGGTTCTGATGTGATCATCCAGTTGGGTGGGAACCTTTTCAGTCTGCAACACTAAGTACTGTCTTCTCCCTCTTACTAGATGCAAGTTAGTGTTGCCAAATTGAATGGGTTTCTTTTGATCATGGTCTGACTGGAACAAAAATGCATTGGGCTATTTATATAATTAGGTAATTATATTTAATTATATATCATTATATTAGTGATTACATATAATTATATCATATAAACTATGCTATTAAACTACACACTTCGATCCAAGGGGAATGGACTGCTTATTGGAAGATTGGGGTTCAATTCCCAGCACCATAAAGAAACCACTGTTGGGTCTCTGAGCAAGGCCCTTAACCCCCAGTTGCTCGGTTGTATAAAAGACATAAATGCATGACACTTTTGATAAGGGTATTTGTTCTGTAAATGTACTGTTCTGTAATGCAATCTGGTTACACTGAACTGTTTGGGGTTTAGATGTGTTTTGTTAAAAAAATTGCCCAACACACCTAAATGTCAAGGGCAGGTATATGAGAGTTAGATTGGTCCTTAAAAAGCAAGTGACTGACTAAAATTGACAGAATTTATTTCACTATCTTGCTTCTTGAAAAAAAAAATTTAAGGCAGACCTACAGTACAATAAAGTGGTGCTTGACTGTCTAGGAGAGCATGGTGCAGTGTAAGGAGTACTTTGATAAGTAGGTAATGCTTTGTTTTTTTCACAAAACTGAGCAAAGCACAGTTTTTTATTGCCCATTAATTTTTTTAACAAAATCTACAAATAGCTGAACATAATTATTTTAGTCTTAACTTATTGATTCTTTTCTGTAATGGATTCTTTTTTTTTTTCTTTTTTTGTATAGGATGCCTTCAACAGGACAAATACTCAAAGCAACCAGCTTAACGTTGCACCTTCTCTTAGCACCGCTCCAGTAAAGTCTTCCACCACAGTGCCATCCAAATCTGCAGAGTCCAGCTCGCCCTGTGCTATCCAAAGCCCCTCGATTACCAATTGCTCCTGTGCACAGTGCCAGCGTTTATTCAACTGCAAACCTGAGCTGCTGGAATTTAAGGTATTTCTTGTGTTTTTAGATGGACTCAGTGTATTAAAAAAGATAAAATAGTACTAATTGGCCATTTGTCAATGTTGCCTCTAATGTTTTTAAAGGTTGCTGATTTTATGTGTAATCCTGTGTCATGTTACAGGAAAAGATGTATGTTTTCTGTGAAAAGAGTTGCGTTGATGAGTTCAAAAGAATCCATTACATCATAGCACCATGTGTTTACTGCAAAATTGAAAAGATGGTGAAGGAGGTAAAGAGGATCAACAATGTAGACTGCTGTTTCTGTAGTGAAGGTGAGCTTCTGCACTGTAGTTTGGGTCTTAGACATTTGTCTTATAGCAAAAAGGTATAAAATGTTTGCGCTATGATGAGCATGCACAGAAGCTTGTTGTGTTCTGTTGCCTGGGATTTCTTACAATGCATTTAATGGCGGTTTAGTGAGCAATCATTGCAAATTAGCAAGTCGGATGTGATAACCTAAAATTAGATTGTGATAAATTGTCACCATGATGCTTATATGAAGTATGTATTTACTTCAATATTGAAAGTATATATGTATATACTTCAATAAATCCCTTTTAAAGTTTTAAGTAGTAGGTTTTTTTTTGGTTAAAACACATTTGAACATTCATTCATTCATCTTCTATACCCGGTCTGCTGGAGCCTATCCCAGCGCAGATTGGGCGAGTGGCAAGGGGGTACACCCTGGACAGGTCGCCAATCCATCTCAGGACATTTGAACATGTGAAAATGAAACTTGTTGTTTGCAAATGTCTTTTCAAAAAGCTGGTTTCATACATTTATTTGCCAGTTTCTTCAGACTGGAGAAGCACTGTCTATACCTGAAAATACAAACTTACTAATTGTACTTCCTTTGCCTTACTTGCATTGGTCCTTTTTTGTGCTGGCTTGTGCTTGGACTTTCTGGTATTTTCTTCTAGTAATGCACAAAATAAACCTGTCCATTTTGCTTGACCTTATGGTTTTCTGAAACCATGTTCCTTGTTATGTGGCACAAATAAAACATTTTTTGTTAGTAAATTATATTTGGATTTTATAACAGCAAAAAGGTCACAGGTTCAATTTCTGCGCAATGTGTCCTTCTGTGCAGCATTGGCATGTTCTCCCCTCGCTTGTGTAGGTTTACTCTGTTGTGTGGGGTTGTTCATCTGTGTGTGGCAATGCAATCGACTAGCAACCTATCCAAGGTGAACCCCTGCCTCTCACCCTATGCACATTGGAATAGGCTCCAGCAGACCCCTGTGACCGTGAGTGAATGGGTATAGAAGATAAATGAATTGGTTAATATTTGTTTATGTTTCATTACCTTGTAAACTCCTGGCAATATACACTTACACACAGTAATTACATTGTTACAGTATGTTAAAAATAACACCATGTGCAATATTACATCATGTGTATTATATCAATGTGCAATATGTTGTTAATTTTTTAAGCATGGTTAAAAAACTTAGTGTACTATGTACTTTCTGTACTTTGTGTTTTTTACTTTTATTGCATATATATATGTGTGTGTGTGTGTGTGTGTTAATGTGTGTTTTAAATACAGTTAATTCACATGAGTAAACTTTAAAGTAGCCTTTAAGGGTTTTCAATATTTTGTTAGCTCATGTGTAATTATCAAATAAGCCTGCATGAGTTTTGAGCGAGTAATTAATCTTCCAAAATGCCTTTATTTAATCTGCAGGCTGCAAACTTCTTTATAAGCATGACCTCTCTAAACGCTGGGGAAAGAAGCACTGTCGCAACTGCCTCTACTGCAGCAGCACTTCTCATACTGTCATGACCAGCATTTTTTCTGGAAAACAAGAGGAGTTCTGTGGAAACGAATGCCTGTCCCAGTACACACTATTATTCTGTGAGGTAAAAACTAAATTTAAGTATCACTATAAAAAAGAGTGATGGCAAAAGCACAAAAAAACAAGTTTTAACTCGAAAATTGGTTGCAATTACAAATACGAGTACATTCTGAACGTATATTAAGTACGTGACAAATCATCTGTTTCCTCTTTAGCATGAGTACCATATTTTATTTGCTGGTACTATGTTAACAATATCACTATAGGCCGCTTAGACCACATGACAACAAGACCTGGCTTGTGTTAAAATGTTCTTTTTGTATATAAAAATGGTACCAGGCCCATGTAAAAATAAAATGGTACAGAGCTTAAATAGAGTGAAAGGGAATGGAAAAAAGTGTGTCTCTTCAACACACAGGTGGCCAAATGCAGCATGTGCAAACGTGCCAGGAAGATGACGGAGTCGGTTAAATGGCTGAATGAAATAAAACACTTTTGTAATCTGAAGTGTCTGATGCACTTCTGTAGCCAGCAGGGATGCTCTACGATTCCGCCTGGAATTTCGGCCAAGTCCGCACCTTTGCAAGGTAAAACAAGTTTTTTTGGAATTAATACCTCACCGGGATTGAACACTGTTCTCGCATGACAATATCCCTGTGCACAAAGACCCTTAGTTTTATAGGTTGCATTTAAACTGCAGGTCTTAATACCTAATTCTAATTTTCTGACTATATCCAATTTTATTTTGATGACCTGCTTGCATCTTTTATAACTGACTTATCTCTGATATCTGCATTAAACTATACACTGCAAAACAGCCCAAGATAGACCTATTGACCAGACAAGGAAGTAAAAAATGGAATGGTCACCAAAAAAAGTCTAACTAGAGGATTGGTTAGCAACTAAATAGTGCGAAATTTGCAGTTATGCTAAAATCAACAACACCTTTTTGACTTATACAGTGGTTTGAAAAAGTGTTGACCCCTGATTTCCAATCTTTTTGCACGTTTGTCACATTTGACAAATGTTTCAAATAACAAATTAATTCAAATATTAGTCAAAAATAACATGAGTCAACACAAAACCCGTTTTTTAAGGAAGATTTTTATTGTTAAGGGAAAAACAAAATCCAAAACTAACTTAACTTTGGTTTATTACACCCGAGTTAATTTTTTTAGCCACACTTGGGTCTGATTACTGCCACAACTGTTTGCAATGAAGAAATCACCAAATAGGACCTGCCTGCAAAGTGAAGTTGACCAAAAGATCCTCAAAATCTAGACATCACGCCAAGATCCAAAGAAATTCAGAAACAAATGAGAAAGAAAGTAATTGAGATCTATCAGTCTGGAAAAGGTTATAAAGCCATTTCTAAAGCTTTGGGACTCCAGCGAACCACAGTGAGAACCATTATCCACAAATGGCAAAAACATGAAACTTTGCACCTTCCCAGGAGTGGCCGGCCGACCAAAATTACCCCAAAACGCAGCGATGACTCATCCAAGAGAACACAAAAGACCCCACAACAACATCCAAAAAATTGCAGTCCTCACTTGCCTAAGGTCAGGACTTGGCAAAAATGGTCTGCATGGCAGAGTTCCAAGACAAAAATCGCTGCTAAGCAAAAAGAACATAAAGGCTCGTCTCAGTTTTACCAGAAAACATCTTGATTATCCCCAGGACTTTTGTAAAAATACTTTGTGGACTGACAAGACAAAAGTTTAACTTTTTGGAAGGTGCGTGACATCTGGTGTAAAAGTAACACCGCATTTCATAAAAAGAGCATCATAACAAAAGTAATGTCCATCTGTTCGTGAACCTCAAGCTAAAGCGAACCTGGGTTCTGCAGCAGGACAATTATCCAAAACACCAAAGCAAGTCCATATCTGATTAAAAGTCCTGACCTGAATCCTATTGAGATGCTGTGGAATGACATTAAAAAGGCGGTTCATGCTCGAAAACCAAAGTGGCTGAATTGCAACAGTTCTGCAAAGATGACTTTCAATAGACTCATTGAAAGTTTTTTCACAAACGTTTGATTGCAGTAGTTGCTGCTAAGGGTGGCCCACCCAGTTATTAGGTCAATGGGCAAACACTTTCTCACAAAGGGCCATGTAGTTTTTGTTTTCCCTTCATTTAAAATGTGTTGTGTTTACTCGTGTTATCTTTAATATTTACATTTGGTTGATGATCTGAAACATTATAGTGTGATAAACATGCAAAAAACGAGGAAATTAGGAAGGGGGCAACACTTTTTTACACCGCTCTATATGTATGGCACATTATTAGATCACAATTATTGAATAATATTATAATTGCAATTATTTGACCACAATTGTTGAATTCAACTGCACTTATTGCACACTTTTACTATTTTATATTAAATACTATAATCTATAATAAAATATTTACAGTAGAGAGTGAATAAAGACATATTGGAGTGATTATAAAATGCTTCAAGTAGCTTTTTTTGAATGCTTGATTGTTTTTTACAAGCAATTTATTTTCAAAGCCTTAGGACAAACATTTTGTAACCAAAGCCAAACCCAAAATAAGAAATCATCATAAGTGCAAAATATTACTTAGTCACCCAAATTTGATAATTTTGATGCTACTTTGAAAATTTTTCCAAATAGATTTTACATTTACAGCATTCAGCAGACGCTCTTATCCAGAGCGACATACAAAGGTGCTTCAAAATTGATTGTTGAGCTTCGAAATACTGATACAATAGTAACGCAATCATAGTACAACCAAAAAAAACATTGAAAGAGAAAACAGTAACAGTCAGTAACAACTACAAACAATTTAA
>JAOTQW010057474.1:4840-17910 GCA_026260075.1 Sisor rabdophorus
GTATTGAGTGTATGGTGTGCAGTGTATCTTGTGGATTAGGGTTTAGGAGGTTAGGATTTAGAGTTTGTATTTGTTTCTATACAGTGTATCATGTGGTTTAGGGATTAGGCAGGTGGTTTAGGGATTTTATTGTTTGGTTTAGGAGGTTAAGGTTTAGTTTTTAGGCTTTGGTTGTTAAGTTTGTATTGTGTGTATTGTATGCAGTATATTGTGTGGTTGGGGTAGTAGGGTTTAAGAGGTTAATGTTTGTATTGTGTGGGTAAGCAGATTAGGATTTAGGAGGTTAGGGTTTTCATTGTGTGCAGTGTATCATGTCGGTTAGGGTTTAGTTGGGTTAGGGTGTGTGTTTTGTGCAGTGTATTGTTTGGGTTATCAGGTTAGGGATTAGGAAATTAGGGTTTAGTGGTTAGGATTTATATTGTGTGTATTGTATGCAGTGTATCTTGTGGTTTGTGTATTAGGGCTTAGGAGGTTGGGGCTTGCCCAGTGTATCGTGTGTTTTATCTGGTTAGGGTTTAAGTGGTTAGGATCTAATTGTGCGCAGTCTATCGGGGTTTAGTGTTCAAGGTATGTATTGTGTATTATGTGGTTGAGTTTTAGGGTGGGGCTTAACCAAAACCCGTCAACTGCTCGCATTTATGTTTGGTTTGGATCTTCAATTTAACACTGCTTTGGGTCAAATCATCTGCCAAATGAATAAATATCAATAATCCTCTACCGGCTTGCACAACACCGCTGTCTTCACTCAGACCTGTTTCCTGGCACTGGAATATTTAACTGAACGGCAGAAATTGTGTGGTTAGGAGGTTTGGGTTTAATGGTTCGGGTTTGTTTTGTAAATTTTATGCATTGATAGTGGTTAGAGTTTCTATTGTGTGCAGTGTATGATTTGGATTAGGAGGTTAGGGTTTAGGGGGGTTTTAAACCAGTGTTGGGTGACTAGCTTTTTGTAAAAAACAATAAAATAAAAACTCTAACACATCAGTTTTAGAAACACTTGCAAATATTTTAGTATAAACACATTTCCTGGGTTTTAGGGTGGGGCTTAACCAAAACCCGTCAACTGCTCGCATTTATGTTTGGTTTGGATCTTCACTTTAACACTGCTTTGGGTAGAAGTGTCTGCCAAATGAATAAATATAAATAATAATTTAACGGCTTACACAACAATGCTGTCCTCACTGTTTCCTGGCCCTGGATGATTGAACTAAACTTCCCATTGATATTTACGGCAGTAATCTGTGGCTGATAAAAGGGTATTATCATTGGGAAAAGCACAGTATTTACCTGCAGTAATGTAGCTGCGGGGTTAAATCCTTTGTCAAAGATTTGTGATTGTTGTTTTTGTGCCGATGTAAATTATCCTCAAGGTCTTTGGGTTACTTACACTTCATAAGATCAATATCAGTGGCCACCTACAGTATATGGAGGATTGTCTCAGGGTCACTGCAGTTAGACAGGTGTTAGACACATGTAGTTCCTTTCCAAATTGTTCTTACAAATTTGAAAGCACAGAACCACACAATGTTTTTGCATGTTGTAATGTTCCATTATTATTTTACTTGAACTATGAGACTCGAACAACGTTCCTGTGCAAAAAACTCCTAAGCGCCTTAAACACAAGTATTTAAAACTTGAAATATTTCAGACTCATTTATTCATCGTTATACCCGCTTATTCCATAACTTGGGGTCACAGGGGTCTGCTGGAACCTATACTAGTGCACAAAGGGCAAAAATATAGGGGTACACCCAGATCAGGGTGGCAGCCCATCGCAGGGCCACACATAGACAAACAACCACACATACTCAGACTCACTCCTACGCGCACTTTGTTTTGCCAATCAACCTAATGTACATGTTTTGGGACGGTGGGGGTTAACCAGAGAACCTGACAGGATTACAGGATGCAATAAATTCATCAGATGATAATAATGTAAATTTGTAAACTTTCTGGCAGTTACTAGTAAGCTTTTATATTGTGACACACAGATGCATACCAATGAGGTCAGGTATTATGCTTTAAACATATTTATGTTAGTATTTATTATTATATGAGGGGACCAGCAGTGGTAACTGGGTGGTGCTGGAAATCGAATCCTGAACTTCCAATTAGCAGTCCAACACTTAAAACACTCTGTTACCATTTCACAGATATATTGTGTCATGATATGTATCGTTTTGTGAGGCCCTTTCCAATAGAAAGTTTTAATGACATAAATATCATTTGACTTTTTTATTTATCGTAACAAAATAAAGAAACTAAAGTGAACCAAATGTCCTGAAGTAAACTTTTTGATAATGAGTGATATCCTTTTAAGCTGCATGCTGTTTTAAGGGATTAGCTTTTAGTCCCAGCAGGAAAAATGCATTCATGTGTACTTTGCTTGAACTGCCATCTTGCAAAATTGTGCTGTTTACATACTGCAGAGCTTTTCATAAGGGTTGTGCAAGTCAATCTGAGTTGCCAAAAGTGCAACTTATGAGCAACACATACACTTTCTTTCTCCCGGGCAACTAAAACCTCACTGACTGTGTTTCTCTGTTCATCATTAAATGAAATTAGTTAAGTGGTAATGACTGGAAGAAGAGGAAGCAGGGGGAAATTCGGAAACTTGTTAATTAGTCTGAAATTCTTAGTGATGGATTAGTGATAAAAGGCAAGTTATTTTGTCAGATCTAAATTGGTATGGTAAAGATACAGGATTGTTTAATGTAACAATGTCTCAGGTTACACATTTGTATCACAGATAAAAACCCAGCGTGAAGTGTGTGATTACTTATTAATCTCGCGCTGCAAGCAGTTTTAAAAATGTGTAAATAGGATCATTTTAGCTGAAGGCAGTTTATCAAGATATTGTAAATGGTGGTTTCTCAATAGTTATTTTTGGAAACTTTTTTTATATTTTAGAACAACGAGCTTCTGGCGTTGATAGCGACGTATATAATATCACTGGACAAATTTCAATAATACCCCATTTGTGCTTGTTGTAGTAACCAGTTCAGAGTCTAAGCCTTATTGGGAGTGCATTACTGGAATGAGATGTTTATATGGCACATTCTGCAGCTTATAGTCCAGGAATAGCACAGAAACTCAGACGTCAACTTTCCTCCCAGCTCTACTGTAAAAACTGCTGGGGAAAAATACATTTATGTGTAATGTTTGTTTATTTCTTGTCTACTTCTATTTTGTTGGTTGTCCTTCCAAAAGGACGCACGCCGTATTTTTTTAAACCCCGGTTAAGAGATATTAGTCAATATGAAAATAATTTGAATGCAATGTGCTAATTCGTAAGCTTCAAAAGTATTCCAGAGGAGGTGGAAGGTTAGGATTTCTTGTATTTGAGAAAAGAAATTCAGTGCTATGTGGCATGGGAGCAATGTTTAGTGTATAATCGCTTAGTGTTGTTGGGCTGGACGATTAATCAGAAAGCAATCAAATTGGAATTTTAGCATATTGGTTATTTCATTTTTTTTACATTTTGAAAAGTACTTCACCTAGTCAAGTCAGTAGCGACGAGCTAAAACATCAACTGATTGAATTTATTTAATTTAATTAATTAAGATTTCGATTTCAGGTTATATCACCCAGCCCTAATAATGTCTGACACACCAAGGATTTGTACCTAAATTTATCCAAGCACTGTAGAAATGTAAAAGCTTGTATCTGTTTAGCAAGCCGATAGTTTGGTACTGTGGCTAAAGATAACACCACGTGTCTCGGTGCCACTGGCCACAGTCAAAGCCATAAGATCAAGCCAGATAACGGCCAGTTTTTCCCACCCGCGACAGCTGAACCGTTTACTGCCGGTCAATTTCCATCTCAGGGTGTGAAACCTTTGCTGTAAATCTTAAAGAAATCTTAGCAAGTCTACATCTGTTCCTCTAATACAGCTTTATGTTTCCATAAATATTGCCAAATTAAAATTTAAGCACTATTTGCCCAGAATTAGTATTATTTGGGGACCTCATGTGATTTATAAATTAAACCACCACCACTTTCATCTGAATTTTTTTATAGTGAAAGAAATGTGATCAAATTTCTTGTTGAGAATTTTTAGGATATTTCTTGTGATTATAGGTATAATTTTGCACTTATATGTGTCATCAATCTCTACATATTTTTGCTGGCATTCAGTTTTTTTAATTTCTGCAAAATTTATTGTTGCATATTAGGGCTGTGTATTGGCAAGGGCTTCACGATACGATACAATATGATGCATATCACAATGCGTGGGTCCGATACAATACATGTGGAAATGAAATACAAAACATGTAGCGATACTATTATACCATATACATTATAAATCGTTTAAGTAATTTAAATATGTCTATATGATATTTAAATATCTATTTTTATCTATATTTTTATACATCTCTACTGTATAGTGATTTGCAGCACATTGCAGATTTGCAGGTATATTTTTTACTATTTTACCATTTACAGACATGTTCGATTTCCATGGGATTGTCAGACAAGGTTCGCAATTATTAAAAATGACCAGAGGTCACCAGGTAATGCTGATTCCTTGTGAACTGTTATAGAAAGGTTAATTGGTTAGAGTTTTTAATTCAGAATCATAAAGTGTCCTTCATCTTCTCAAATAAATACATTTCTATTCAGTAACTGGTGTTGCATAAGCACTAACAAAAAATTGCATAAAAAACTATTTGAGTCATACACAATCACACACAAGGCGACATGCAGTGGGAGTTTGTATACGCACCATGTGCATCATAAAAATATAAATGAATTAAAATACTATCTTGAAAATATAATTACAGTAGAGAAAGAAATACATATACAGATAAAAAAATTTGAAAAGTATTCAGATATATGAAAGCAGGTCTGTTGTAAACATGTGACTGTTTTGAGTGAAGGGCGGACATGTTAAACGGTAATGCAAAAGTATGAAATATTGTGTTGTTCAGAATATTTGTTATGCAAAAAAGATATTAAAAATAGTGTGTGTTGCGTCCAGAAACAAATATGTACATGTAAATTATAGATAGATAAAAAAATCGAAGAATTACAGTTGCAAACAGTTTTGGTAGAAGAGGGATTTGGTGTAATGAAAAAGGCTAATAAGCTGATAGGATAAAGAGTAGGGCTGTCTTTTAGCCTTACAATTTAATACCAATCTCTACACAAGATTTGACCATACATTGCAATACAATAAATATTACAGTACAATGCAATATTCACAAAAAGTATAAAGATGGCTAAAAAAATAAACTAATGCAAAGCCAGATCGTTATTGTTTCCAAAATGCTTGCTTCTGAGACAGTCAGTTTTAAAAAAAGTTGTCACTATGCGATCCTTGGGAAATGTAGCAAATTGAGCTATGGCAAATATAGCTTACTACATTTAAGCTATTTATTTAAAAACTTTCATTTCAAAACATACTTCAGGCTTCTGCCTTTAAAAATATTGTAAAATATTGATTCATTTTCATCCTTAACGGGGGTCTGTTGGAGCCTATCTCAGTGCACATAGAACCAAAGGCAATACACCCATGACAGGTCACCAGTAGCAATAGTAGAGATTAGATAAAGATATTTTATCTTTATTATCTTTATATATGATCTTATTTTTACACAGCCCTGATACTTCTCTGCATACTCCATAATGGTTAAAAAGAGCATGTTTAGGAGTGCTTTCGCCTCAAGATTCTGTGGCGAGACAGTGATCAGACTTCGACCCACTTCTACACCACATGTGGGAGTGTGTGAAATCATATCCGTTAGTGAATGACGGCTCTTTGTGCACCGAATGGACAATACATCATTCCTGAACTATGGCTACTCTTTTCTCTGCTTTGGCTGGTGCTGATCTTTCAAAGCAGATGTTTCCTTACAACTTATTCATGTGAAGAGAAACCAGAATTCACAGCATTCATCTTGTCCATTTTTATTTTTGTTATGTTAAATGTGTCAGGTTGTAGAATTGATCTCATTAAATATCATTAGCTGGTTGTTGGAACAGTTTAATGCAAAAAAATTTTAAAGTGTTTTTTATTTAATGTCCCACCACTAGCATTTATATTTATGGCATTAAGCAAACCTCATTTATAGCGACATTTATTCCTTTATATAGTTTTTAGGGTTAAGGCCATTGCCTAGGGGCCCAGAAGTGCTAACTTGGTGGTGCTGGAAATTTAATCCCGAGCTTCCAGTTAGCAGTCCAAATTGTAGGCCGTATTGCCACTGTGAGGTAGCCTACTGTGGATCCAAAGAAACTAAATTAACTTAGACATAAACTATAATGCTTTTTGCATTTTGTCTTGCTTCACAAAAATAAGGATGTGTTCAGACTGTAAGGGAATTGGGTCCAAATGCATTTTTTTTGCCCACATGTGACCCAGTCCTGTTTTTTCTCAAGACAGTGTAAACAGCACAAACCGCATGAAATCTGATCCTTTTATTTCTGACTTGTGCCACTTCCATTTGTGGTATTAAATCAGACACAGGCCAGATGTTTTGCAATGTGACTTCAGTATGAACGGTTGTCTAAATTTTTGCAACTTTTGCATAATTTTCGATGGGAATGCGTCATTATTCTGCACTGGCGTATAACTACAAACACTTGATCCACAAGGTCCCAGTATTCCTGCCTCTGGCCTAGACAGTCGCTGTACTGTGACATAAATTAAAAATTTTATCATTAGAAACTTTGTGTGTGCGTGTGTTTGGTGCATTTATGATTTTCTTGGTAATATATAGCCATAATGCGGACTTTATAACTTCTCAAGAAAGGAATATATTTCTTTTGACCATGACCCATTGATCCATGCCCTTTATTTCTGTTATAATCAAGTGTTGGAAATTGAAGACTGGAGACCCTTAGGGATTCTTTTGAATCCCTGCTAGTATATACACTTTTATCTGATCTATCTTTGATGTATTATCTTTAATGATTTCATCATCCAAAGAAAGGGTCTCAACCAAAAGATTTTTCACAAACTTTGTTTTAAAATATCAAAATTGTATATTTAAAATAGACTTTATTAAGATTATGATTATTTATTTATTTATTTATTTATTATTGTTTGTCATACCAGCATATACAAGCTATATTTATGCTAAGTTCACACTAACAGTTCTCCCTCGTTGACCTAACATGCATGATTTTGGACTGTGGGAGTCCTTGCTGGGTAAACCGATGTAAGCACAAGGAAAACATGCAAACTCCACACAAAAAGTCCCCTTGCCCAGGAATTAAACTGTGATTTGACTGTGCTAATAACTAAGCCGTCTGCTGCCCCAATTCTAATGATATCATATAATTAACCAATAATTATAGTTTTATGGTTGTGCCACAGCTGGTTTTGCTTGTTGTGGACAGGTTCATAGTTCATGAAAATAATGAACAAATGTTCCCTGCCTTATTAGGCCTAAATGTTGTTACTTTTTGAAAAGAATTTAAGCATTCGTTTAAAATGTAAGCACTTCAGTCAGTGGCATACAACAAATAAGACTGGTTTCAATCCTAATATAAAGCAAATTTATAGTGTTTAGGTGCAATTCAATAGATTTTTTTTAGTGTTTGACGGGCGTATCGGTTACCTAGCTAACAACACTAAATAAAACAGGACCAGCATCAGCCGATTAGTCCCACTTCTTAAATGTATGTTACAGTCTATTTGGCAAATGTTTTCATTTACCAAATAGTAATGGAAAAACTGTGAGGCAAGGTCCGTAACTCTTTCTGCAGCAAGGCAGCTGTATTATGGTTTTCTCATTTATTTATTATTAAATTTCTATAACAACTATATATGAGGGCATTGCGGTGGCATAGTGGTTAGCACAGTTGCCTTACAGCAAGAAGGTCCTGGTTCAATTGACAGGTAAAGGGTCTTTCTGTTCATCCAAGTGTGGCTCTGAGATGGACTGGCCTTCCGCCATATGTGCCCTGGGATAGGCTCTGGCCCCAAATTAGGGTATAAGTGGGTATAGAAGAGTAAACTATAATGTCTTGTGGAATCTTATTTCTTAACAGTAATAATGCATGTAATAATGACAAATAATGTTATAATGTATATTTGATGAATAGGGCATTTTTCTTCTTTTTCATATTTGCAACAGGAGAGACTTGTGCCTTAACAATATAATGTAAATGCGCAGCTTGCAAAACAATGTGTTCTCATAATTGAAGTTGGTAGAGTTACTGATGCGATACACATTGTATAAAATCCTAATTAATTCTTTATCAGGTGTTAGTCATTACGAGTCACAGCAATCAACGCCTTGTGCCCTATGAGCAACCATGTGTTTTCTTTTTAATTAGATATAAGAGAGAAACAAATTGTGCATAACATGTTGATTCAGATAGAATGAGTGTGTATTTAAGTTTGATAACAGCTAAATGGATGCACTATGTAAATAAAAGTTTTGGGATTCCTGACTCGTGTCATAACCTCATCACTTCTAAAAAGACTTTCCATTGTGTTGCATGATTTTGTTCAATCGTATTAGTGAGATCAGACGCTAATGTTGAGGTGAGGAGATGCAGGATTCAGTCAGATTTTCTGTTCTTCCCAAAGGTGTTCAGTGGGGGTTGACCCAGAATCAAGAATTTTTTGTCCTGATACAACTCGGGAGTTGTGTGCACAAGGGTAATGTGTATGCTGTTTGTTTGAATCTCTTCGTTCCAGTGAAGGAATGAAATAATACCACAACATTCAATCATTACTATATTGCATGTTTCAGCCTGTTTGGTAAAAAAGTGTGTATGGGTGTGCAGGTAAAGTGTCCAACACTATCTGAAATGAGACTTTCCTGATCATATATAGTAGACACTATGTATGCGAGGCGAATAGTAAGTCTGAATCATTAGTATGTAAATTAGAAAAAAAAAGATAAGAAAAAATAGATTTATCGATGCATCGCAGTTCTTTCTCCAACAATTTTACAGTTGAATTTACAGACATGTATTTCTAACGTTTTCGCACAAAATTATGGCAAGTCCTGAGGGAACATAGTACACACAAACACAGAATGAGCCTGTCACAAAATCACTCTATCACGTCTAAACTTAATAAACAGTTTATTTTTTAAGCCAAGACTGACACAGGCACTAATGCTAGAAAATTTGCTTAATTCGAACAAAAATGGACTTGAAATTTTAAAGCCTCTACCGGGTTCTAAAAAAAGGTGAAGTGAATTCCTTGGCCAGTGGTGGTTCTCTGTGGTGAATAACACATGATCAGATGTTACAGGTGCTTGATAACTTGTAACTTTAAGTGTTTTAAATTTTTTTCGAACAATCTGCCATTTCCTTGTGTCACTCAGAGCTTTAGTTCACCCTGAACACAACTTTATTATTAATAATACATATATCAAAACTAATCATCTTTTAAGCTGGATATTATACAGAAGAATTGGGTTTTAGAGCCTTGTGGGTCAGTTTACGTTCAGAAACCAGTCATCCACACTGGTTTGAATGAGTTCTCCAAGTTCACTTGAGTTCCTTGTCTGTGTTAAGTCCTGGCTGAGTCGCTGCACAAAGTGCTGCGTCACTGCTTGCCGATTACCGTTTCAGTTGACACTGGACCTTGCCAAAACTGCAGCGCTGCTCGGCTTTGGCATTCAAATAACCTTGCCAAATCTGCCATGCCACACGTTTCCAAGGTAACAGCCTTCCAGTTTCTTGGCAAACACAAAAGCGTAGTAGTCTCAGGGCCTGGCTAGAAGAGGACACACACTCTCTCATAGGCACACACACATATCCCCTCTTTACTGCTGACATTTTTCTCCTGTCTCAGATTCCAGAGAGCTGCAGGACCAGTGACGAAGACAGTGAGGAGGAGAGAAACAGACAGACTTGGTGGCGTAGTGGAGGAGACAGACATCAGTGGACACTTTTTGAGGACAAAGCGTGAATTAGGACACTTTAAAAGGTCTTCTCCTAGGCGACACTCTTGCAGTTGTAGAAGTTTTGTGAGTATTAAAAGCTGTTTATTTATTTTTTTTTTTCCTCTGATTTGTGCTCTCTTTTTATTGGACAATGTCGTTAGGGGGGTGGCTTGTGGGAGAATAACGAACACAGTAGTAGCATGGGTCTGTTTATTATGGAATCATCGGCTGCTAAACACATATGTGAAGTGACTTTTATGTAATACAAAAAAAGAGAAATAAGTATCTATTTTTAAATTACTAACATTATAGACTTAGGCGTGTAATATTGCGATATGCAATAACATGCTAAATAATACAATATTTATATTGTGAATTCTATATGTTGTGTCTCAAAGAAGTAATTGGCCGATTTGTGGATTGCAAGCCCAACAACCTCTCTATAATACTGTTTAAGCTGAAGAGATTTCAAGAGATTTGTTCATCACATTATAGTGGAAATATTTCAGTAGAAAAATGGACCTTATTGGAAATTTACACCCAATTTTGCTGTTAGATTGACATGTCTGACATATCTGTAAGGTGCTTCTTCGTTTTGACACTAAATCTTTAGCACCAGTTGTGCTTGCCAGGGGCTTATCAAAAGCTTACTATGAAAACTTTGCTTCTAGTTGATTGTTCATTAATGGTAAAACATTGCGATATCCACATTTTTATATATTGTGCAGCCCTAGTTTTTAATTTTAATTTTCTTGAAATTATTCTATAATAGTAATCATTTAAATGTACATAGCTGTGCCTAAGGTCTTATCTTCTGTAACTGCAATTAAAAAAATGTTAGCAACAATAATAATACATTTTTTCCATATGCTGTAATCAGGCATTATAATTTTCATCACATTCCTTTACCTTTCTTTTTCTTTCCAAAAAAAGTTTTCAAAACTAAATTATTCTCCTCATACAGTGTTAATTGCTGTTTTTTATTAGCAACATTATAAACCCAAATCTACACATTATACAAGACTATAAATCTGAAGTATCTCTTAAATAGTCGTTGTAAGATTGACTATTGTAGTCGTTGTAAGATAACAAGAAGATGGCGGGTATGAAAGCATATTTGTAGGATTTTACTCTAAATTGCGTTCCTCACATGGTGCCAAAACGGTCCAGGCTGAAAAAAGGATGTTCATCATCACAGAGTCTAATTTGGATTCCCCAGCATGAGCTGATCACTCTCATTAGAGCTGTTTGCCCTGTAGGCTCTCTTCTGGGTTTGTGCACATTTTATTCTCTGCCTGATCTCAATATGTGTGCGCTGGACTGTTACTCTTTACTAAAGCTAGAATGTGCAAAGAGGAAAATGTGTGATAGGAATGTTTGTGTATATGGATGAGTAAGAAAGAGAGAAACTTGTCATGTGCACCCCAGAGCACTAGTTCTCACGTCGGCTAAATCAGTCTCCACATCTGACTGAACGAACACACACACTATGCACAATGCAGATTTTGGTCTCAGAACGCCATGCAATAACAATAAGAAAAACGACCGTGAGCTGATATTACACAGAAATCCACAAAAATGTATCTGCATGCTACAGCGGTTAAAGATCGAATAGACATGCGTAATTGTCTGTGAGGTCATGACATCCAGTTGACTGTTATTTCCTTTACAACAAAATACAGCTGCTTTTTGTGGTTTCAAAACCACATCCTTATTGTGATATTTTTAGTATGCATGCATATGGCAGGCTTCCCTTGTTCAGAGCAATCTTTATGGGTCCCTGAGCAAGACCCTTAACATAGCTGTCCCTGCACTCTGACACCAATCTTCCCTGATGGGATATGCAAAGAAACACATTAGACTACTTGGTGTATGATGGTGTATGATGTATTATCATGACAAATAACAAATTAAATTTCTAATCTACATTAAAGAGCGACACAGTGGCATATTGATTAGCACCGTTGCCACACAGCAAGAAGGTCCCGAGTTTGATTCCCGGGCAAGGGGTCTTTTTGTGCAGTTTGCATGTTTTCCCTGTGTATTTTGGGTACTTGTACTGATTTCCTTCCACAGTACAAAAACATGCACATTAGGTTAGTTGGTGATTCTTACTTGCCCATAGAAGTAAGTGTGAGTATGTGTGGTTGTGTGTGTGGCCCTGCGATGGACTGGTGACCTGTCCAGGGTGTACCCCTGCCTTTTGCTAAATGTGTGCTTGAATAGGCTCCAGCAGAGGGCTCTGTGACCACAAATTAGGGAACAGAGGGTATAGAAGATTAATAATCGTATCTACATTGAATCAATTTTAAAAAAAGTTATGCTATTGAGTATTTGCGGGTTAAAGGCCTTCCCCAGGGCCCCAGCAGTGTCGGCCTAGTCATGTAGGAAATTGAACTTACAATGTTTTGATCAGCGTCTTATTAATACATATCATAAAATGTACTTAATGCAGAAATTGTATTTTCTTTTATGACATAAAATACATTATGATCATCATTTGTCATTGATTTTGTTAACACAACTGAAACCCACCTGAATAGATTGATGCTTGTCATTATTTGAGTTTGGTGCTAAAGGTTAAAAACTAGGACTGCACCAATACTGATACTGAATACCAATATGGGTATCTGTATTAGCCCCAATACTGAGCAATGTATTCATACTTTTGAATACAAATTGACATATATGTCTGTTTAAACCGGTATGTCTCCTTTCTTGTGTTAGCACTCTTGTTGACCGGTATATCCTGATGGAAGCGGGTCTGCCTTCTTGTTAAATTGATTTGTAGAGATCACACAAAGATATACGAAAGCCTGGTGCGCCATTTGGAAACAGTATAGCAAGTCTTGTACTCTATTTTTATGTAGGTATGGTCTAGTTTTAGCCTCAGGTGCCACACTCACTGTTTACTAGATGCCTGATTTCTATATATGCTTTTATGATTCCAAATGTCACTGATTCATTGGACTTTGGAAAAAAATTATTATGATTGGTTGCTTTACCTGCTCATTAGACAAAAATCTCTCAATTTTGAAGGTTTTGCTATGCGAGAATACCCACAGACAAATATGTGCTTTGTTTATAATAATGCTGTTTATAAAAATTTGTTTCTATATGTAGCTAGAATTTCAAATAGATATCGAAGGCAGGTGTACACACTGGACAGGTCACCAGTCCATCACAGGGCCACACATAGACAAACAACCACACACT
>JAOTQW010057499.1:0-14142 GCA_026260075.1 Sisor rabdophorus
CACACACACACACACACACACACACACACACTTTTAGAATCACCCTAATGTACAGTATTTTGGACTTTTTGAAGAAACCAGAGAAAATGGCATTATATATGTTGCATATTTAAATAAATAGTACAGAAAGGTGACAGTATATCATGTAGCTGCACCTTCTTGCTTTTTAGGTCAGACATTATTAATCTTCCAAATCGATTCGCTTTAAAGCCCTGGAATCAAGAAAATGGGCTCCATTGTATTATTGCTTTTGAGTATTTGTGTATCTTGCGGAAGCAATCAGAGCAAATGTGGTATTGATCCCCATGAGAGGATTAAGGCCACCTGAACAGTAAAGCAGGCCGATTAAACCCAATCACGGCTCGCTTAAGGATAACGTCACATCTCACGAAACTTCACCTGGACATCTTTTCAGTGTATTGTTAAAGCAAGACCGATGAAGAGAGCAAGTCAATATTTTCTGTTGACATTTCTGCAAAAAGATAAAAAAAAGGAGATTCTTGCTGATCCTTTTCCAGAAGTGCTGGTACGCGATCAGCATAAAATATAGGTGTGTGTATGTGTGTGTGTGCACTCGCTTAAAATAAGTATTTTTTACCCAACACCGATCAAACTTTTAAGACGTTCTGGATCTTTCCAAAGCTTTTCCTGCAACTATATATTTTTATTGCCACCAGATGGCATCATATCAACAATGGTTGACTGTGTAATACTGAACAATATTGCAATATTTGAAAAAAAAAAACCAAATACAAACCCTTTACCTCTGTGGGTTCAAATGATTACATTTCAAGGATTCAGGCTGATAGCGCTGAAGGAAATACATCGGTATATCTTCGGAAAGGGGGCAAATATCAGAGCAGAAATCATTTCCCTTTGCGAATTTGTGAATGAGTCATCCATCTTTGATCGCTCTTAGATGATGGATTGAAGATGTCATTGTATATGCTACTACACCTTCACAGTGCTTCCAGCTATTCTTTTTAGGATTCCAAGAAGAAGCTTATTGCAGAATAAAACAGGGTTGCGAACGTCGTTATTAAACTAAGACAACATACACCTTCTGCTATCAAGCATTTTTACTGGGTGGGGTGACAAGTGCAGTCTTTTTTTGTTGTTTCTTGCATTCCTGCACCAAACTTTAATGTCTGAATGAAACCAATCTTAACAGGAATGGGTTGAATAGTCTACATATGCTTCATAAACATTTTTAATTCATTTTTATTGCACTTTAAAACCATTTTTTTATTTTCCACTGGATCAGCCAATAAAAATCACATAAAGCTGTGCTATTTTGGCACTCCAACCATTAGGTTAAATATACTAGGATTTTAGACAAGAGACATAAAATAGAAATTAGCTTTGGTAAAGCCTTAAAGTAGCGTTTTTTTTTTTTTACATAAACCCAGTTTATCTGCAAAACCCCACATGCTGAAATGCAAGAACTAGAATTATGTCATGTCATGAAGTAGCAAAAAATAAATCTTATGAGATGTATTATTATGTAATTATAGTCGAAGCAGGAGCACTGCATTAATAAATTAATTTATTCATACATTTATCCATGAATCTCTAGAAACCGATTTATTGTGCTTAAATAAAATGTATAGTTGTTTTAAATTTTCTATTTAAATTGCAGGCACAGCATTCTTTTTTAAACCGTTACCCATGAAAACACATAAGTAATTATTTTCTCTGGTGGCCGGCCTCAGGTTGAGTTGTGTGAATTAAAAAGGGATTTTGGCAAATGCTTGCAATGGCGTTACTTGAGATACCCAAATCTGCAAAAAAATTACATTATTTAAAAAAAAGCTTCTTTTTACAAAAATCCCTGATCCTCGCTAAAATCCCAGAGGGACTGACCTTGGATGGGTAGTGAATCCATTGCAGATGCATTCAGAGGCATTGTACGGCGAATAAAAATAGCCAGTCGACATTAGGGCTGTGTAAAAATATCAATATGTCTAACAAACGTGAACTTTTTTTTCAGGATATCGAAACTGATTTACTGAATATTGAATTTCATCCCTCCTTTAGGCGACTTGCTCCTTCCATAGTTGTTTACGGCATTGGGCAGACTCCCTTATCCAGAGCGACTTAGATGGTGGCAATTTGGTGTTGCTGGAAATGGAGGCCTGATCTTTAAATTTACCATCCATTGCAGTATATTGTAATATATTTTATCGTGATATGTTGCAGTCTCATCTGTAAATATACAGTTTATAAAAAAATGACAAGAAAATGAGTGCCTATTAAGTAGAGTTATAGTGAATCGGTTGAAAACACTGCAGCATTACTTTAGTATGCATGAATAAAGTTGCTCAGTGCCTTTTAGTGAGTCCTTGTGCACGTGAAACAGGTGGTTGACCTCAGGCGTGTTCAGTCTGACAGCAAGAACCGATGAGCCGCAAGTGTCTTAACACCAACCTGGCAGAAAAACTATATCAGTGCACACAGCACAAAAAGAAGGTGAACATGAAAAATGCATGAAGCCCTCACCAGCCAGTTTGTTGGCCTCTGACACAGGTTATCCCTCAGGCAATCGGTCTTCCAGCATAGCCCTGAGACGTGGAAAGGTCCAATGAAGGAATTAGAAATGTGAAAAAATGTTTCTATGTTAATAAGGGGTAACAAAACAGGTGTTACACAACCAAGTTCGTTATGGATAAACTCATAATAAAGCTATATAATTTTAACAATTCCAACTGACACCGATAACTTTATGTTAATTTAATACATTTCCAATGCTTAATGCTGTAAATGTAAATGCAAAATGTATAACGCAGTTTTTATTTAGACAAGCACGATGCTGAGGGCAGCGCGGTGGCGTAGGGGTTAGCATGGTCGCCTCACAACAACAAGGTTCTGGGTTCGAATTCCGGTGGACAGGATCTTTCTGTCTAGAAAAGATCAGGATCTTATGTTAAATGTCCCATACTATTCATTTATTCATTCATTCATTTATTCATTTATCATCTTCTATACTTGCTTATTCCCCACTTGGTGTCACAGGGGTTTGCTGGAGCCTATCATAGGGCCTGGACATGTCGGCAGTCTATCCTAGGGCCACACACACACACACACACACACACACACACAGTCACACCTATGCTGAGGGCAGCCCGGTGACATAGTGGTTAGCATGGTCGCCTCACAACAAGAAGGTCCTGGGTTCGAATTCCAGGGGACGGGACTTTCGGTGTAGAAAAGATCAGGATCTTAATTTTAAATGCTCACTATTCCAAACTATTTTAAATGTCCCATAATATTTATTCATTCATTTATTCATTCATTCATTTATCATCTTCTATACCTGCTTATTCCCCATTTGGGTTCATGGGGGTCTGCTGGAGCCTATCATAGGGCCAGGTCGCCAGTCTATCATAGGGCCACACACACACACACACACACACACACACACACACACACAGTTACACCTATGCTGAGGGCAGCCCGGTGATGTAGTGGTTAGCACGGTCACTTCACAACAAGAAGGTCCTTGGTTCGAATTCCGGGGAACGGGACTTTCTGTGTAGAAAACATCAGGATCTTAATTTTAAATGCTCACTATTCAAAACTATTTTTAATGTCCCATACTATTCATTCATTTATTCATTCATTCATTCATTTATTCATGTAGCATCTTTTATATCTGCTTATTCCCCACTCGGGGTCACGGGGGTCTGCTGGAGCCTATCATAGGGCCTGGACAGGTCACCAGTCTATCATAGGGCCACCCCCCCACATACTACATCCGTTTTGTTAAATGACACTTGTCAATAAATAGAACACAATTCAAATTTCTATAGTTTTGAGATTATATTATTTTAAGCCCCATTAATAAGTGGGAAGTAACAGGTACTAATGGGAATTTATAAACTATAAATTAACCTTAAAAAACTAGATTAAACGCAATCTAAGGGAAATTTTTACCCTTTATAATCATTGGGCACATTCACTGTTCATTCTTTCATAACATACACCAACAGTTTGATTTAGTCGTGCATACAAAATGTCAGACATCTCAAGCTGGGTCAGTATTTGTGTAGATTGCATAAATATTACAGAAATATTCATTTTAAACTTGTGCTGTGTGTTATTTAGTTAAAATTAGGGCTGAGCGGTATGGCAGTATATATCATCACCAAAAAATATGAAATTGAGGTGCAGTGATTTGCCTCACAGCAAGAAGGTTGTGGGTTCAATTCCTGAGCCTTTCTGTGCAAAGTTCTCCCTGCACTTGAATGGGTTTTCTCTGGGTACTTTAATTTCCTTCCACAGTTCAAAAACATGTACATTAGGTTTATTGGTGACTCTAAATTGACAATGAGTCTGTGCAGTTGTTTGTCTATGTGTGGCCCTGCGATGGACTGGCGACATGTCCAGGGTGTACCCCTGCCTCTCGCCTTATGTGCAATGGGATAAGCTCCAGCAGACCCCAATTTAGGAAATAAGCTGGTTAGAAGATGAATGAATGAAATGTGAAATGGTACATACATATATTGTTGTAATAGTAAATTCATAAGTTCATATTTCATTCACTATTTTTATGAAGGCCCAAAGAAGAGGAATGCAATGAAAAAAAGTTAAAAGCTTATTTATTTCTAAACATTTGATCGGGTAATTCATTATATAGCCTTTATTGTTATTTTTTTTAGAATATCTACCAATATTGTAAAATGTATTGTTGCTATAATATGAAATTACTCAAGAAATAGAAATCTTGTCATTCCACCCACCTCTAGGTGAGATAATTAAAAAAGAGAGACAAAAAACATTCTTTGCAGGCAATCACACATAATTACTTATTTTTTAGGCTCTGGGAGGTCAAAAAACGTTTTTTAATATATTTGTTTGGATATACCATTTCTAAAGTTTCCATAATTTCGCAATAATTTTAATAAAATCCTAAAAAAAATTCCTGGATAAACTAATACTTTAGAGGTTTCATTCTCAAAGTGTTTTAAATTTTCACAAAAGTAAAACGAGATTGCATCAGAGTTCGATTTTAAAGAATATAACTCTCAGATTTGTCTCTTTTTTGATATGAATTTTGATATAGAGGCTGCATATACAATCCGTTTGTTAAATCTGGCTTTGCTCTCTGCTTGCTGGCTGACTGGCTCAGCTGTGTCCTTGCTAGGCTCAATGAATGAAATAAAGAAAGAACCTAATAATTAGACTCCATGCTTAGGCTGGATTAAATGAGTATTTGCTTCTCTCTTAGCAACCTCCTTATTTGATTAAAAAAAAGGGGGAACGAATAAAGGTGTAAACTTCCTTTTTTCGACTGTACCCTTGAACCCAGTACGGCTGAGGCAAAGCGTAATTGTTTTTGCTTTAATGGGCATTTTGCTTCATTTTTCCGAATGACGCTACAGCACAGAGTATTCATGACCTGTCTCTGCCTCACGCACATGGCGAGCCAAGGTTATTGGGTAAAACAAAATTTTCATCAGTCCTCATTTGGAATCATGTAAATCAGCTTTCAGGTAGACCCCTAAGACTTGTATGTAGAGGTAATTAAGCTCAAAGGCTTTTTTGCCTTCAGAATACATCTGGACATTTTTAATCATGGGTAGGAAGATTTCCTGTCGGAAATAATGTTTTTGTTGTGTATATATAAAAAAAAAAAAAACCTTTTTTTTCACAGATATTTTTCTCAAAAGTTTTCCAGTGCAGCCTAAAGAACTCAATGACAAATTGTTCATTGTCGATGAAGGGGAAGGAGGACTGTCTGATGAACAGATTGCTTCTCTTAGGAGGTATGGGAAATATATAAACACCCCCCTTTACCATGCAAATCCATCTACATATACATGTAGATATGTAATAATATTTGTAAACAGAAACCCTCCTGTAAGCTTTATTTTCATTTCCTACCTGCTGGTGGAAGCCTAGAACAATATAAAACAAAAATACATGAAATACTGTGAACTATATTTAGCTAAATTATATAAAGTCACTTTCATTCATTTATTCATTCTTCTTAACCCGCTTATTTATGAACTCGGGGTCACAGGGGGCTGCCGGAGCCTATTTCAGCGCACATAGGGTGAAAGGCAGGGGTACACCTTGGACAGGTCACCATTCCATCACAGGGCCACACACACACAACCACACGCAGTCACACTCTCGACTATGGGCAATTTGGAATCACCAATCAACTTAATGCACATGTTTTTGGACTGTGGGAGGTCACCAGAGTATCCGGAGGAAACTCACACAAGGGCAGAAAGAACATGCATACTCCGCACAGAAAGACCCTTTGCCTGAGATTCGAACCCAGGAACTTCTTGTTATGAGGTGACTATGCTAACCACTATGCCACCGTGCCGCCCTAGTCGCTTTATTTTTTTTTGAAACTTAAGTTCCTCAATTGAATGCTCTACTAGTTGGTTGTAGGAGCTACGTTAATCATTTAAAGTTTGCCGGCGATATTAACATCAACATAGTTTGTATTATATCAACAACTCGATGTTTGCTTTAGGACAAAAAGCCATTATAGAGTCCAGATTAAAATCTTGGATCAGGTTACTGACATTGCTAATCATTTATTGATAATTAGGACAACTAATTATCAAATCCAAGATGGTTCCTATCCAAACGATTGTTGTGATGCAAATCAAAAAAAACCAAAAGAGTCAAACAGTGACAGTGCCCCTGTCCACAAAGCCCCTAATTCCCTTTGCTTTGATTGGAGTGGAAAATCTTGAGTGGTGGCTTGGTGTTGGTGGGAATCGAACCACTGTCTTTCTGGTATCAGTCCAACACCTTAACCATCTTATCTTCTATACCTGCTTATTTCCGAACTCGGGGTCATGAGGATCTGCTGGAGCCTATTCCAGCGAACATAGTGCGAAAGGCAGCGGGTACACCCTGAACAGGTCACCAGTCCATCGCAGGGACACACGCAGACAACCACATTCACTTCTATGGGGAATTTAGAATTACCGATCAAATATGCTAAACACTAAAACTTTTTATAAGGTTTGTGAAATGTAGTCTGTGGATATTTTTTAAAGAACATTTCCTTTTAAAAACACTCTAGTTTGAAACTTCCAAGTGGTCTTGATGGATTCAGAAGAGGCCAGTTGGCAGGACATTTATGTCAGGTCTGAAAAGGGAATGCAAGCAGGAGTCTTTGTATAATACTAATGATCAGGAGAATATGCTGAAAACTTTAATCAGATTGTCTCAGTGATGAACCTTGTATCCCTTGGTATTTAAACAGACACTAAATTCTAAACTAAAATCATTGAATTGCTTGGCTGAGTTTCTTCGCCTGCTAAAAGAAAAGGGAAATTTAACATACATGCGAGATATACATCCATATATAGGATTATCAGAAAGTTTTGGGACACACCACCAGGTGGCAGCAAAAGTGTGCTGTAGGGGCGAATGTATAATTGTGGCAACATGTGGTGTCCAAAGCCATTTTGTAAGCTTTTTCAGAAATGTTAGATTTTTTCATTATTTAAAATATTTTTCTTGTTAAAAAGTGTCTCTGTAGCTGAAATATTTTTTTATTGTCTGATTTAGTCTAAATATGTTTCCATTAAGTATTTTTGAATATATTTCCATTAAGTATTATGGAATAAGCGGGTAAAGAAGACGAATGAATGAATGAATTTTTAAACACCCTTACTTTGCCTTTAAATCGGTAAAATTTCACCTATAACCATGTAAGATACAGGAAGGGTCACTTTTCCCTCACTGAGTAAAATGTGCAGCACTGAAAGGTATGTTCACTCACTGAGAAAATAGTTGAAACATTTTAACAAGTCTTATTTTGTAAATTTGTCTCTTCTTTCTCTTTGCCAACGTAGTGAAGTGGCTACCAGTGTATTTTTCTTTCGATGGACAGAGCAACTAAAGGAACAGGACGTCCTTAAATGGGCATCCCACTAGAGATAATTGAGTATAATTACGCAATATGTGTCCAGCTTGTGCGGCTGCGTGGAGTATCTAAGAGAACTAGAACCCAGCAGTTAAGTTAGCCACCCTTTGTGAAAGGTACTCCCCTGTGGCACAGCTTTTAGATATGTACAGCCATTGTAGTACTGAAAGTGGGGAAAATGCGTCTGAGAGTTTCTGCAATTTAAAGGATGTATACGACTACTGTGAATTCCTTATAATCCTTTACTCTTTGGGAAGAATAGTGTTTACATTTACAGCTTTTGGCAGACGCCCTCATCCAAAGCGATATATCTCTTTTATACTGAGCAATAAAGGGTTAAGATTTAAAGATTTAAAGCACATTAGAATGTCCTTGACAATTTCACAGATTACCTCCATCATTCAGATCTTATTAATTTATAAAACTGATTTATTTCGTACTAACTTATGTAACAGAGTTCATATTGTAAGCAAATATTAATGACATCATTAACATCATTAACACACTTCTGTTCGATTTGAAAGGAAATCTGTACAGTGATTCTCAACCTTTTACAACCAAAGCCCCCTCAAAACCCGGCTAATTATTTGGCACCCCATTTGGTTGTGGGTTCGATTCCCGGGTCTTTTTGTGCAGAGTTTGCATGTTTATCCCATGTTTTTGTACTGTGGGAGGAAACCGGAGTACCCGGAGGAAACCCACGCGAGCATACGAACTCTGCACAGACCCCATGCCTGGGAGTCGAACCCAGGACCTTCTTGTTGTGAGGCGAACGTGCTAACCACCACGCCGCCCTTTCTGCAATATAAATCCTTATATTCAGATCATCTTCATTACAGAACTTGCTATTGTACTATAACGTATAGGGTAAAGTATTAGGTAGGTTAAATATATTTAGTTGGATTTAATGGCTAGCTGTGTTTATTCGAGAAAATGATTTGCTATTATCTAGATGTTGAATCGAAACATCTAAATTTTTTTCTCTCTGGAATTTGGGTATTTCCATGAATACATTGATAAATAAGGCATACTGTCAGGAATTTATTCACTTATTCTCAGGTCCTTTGTTTAAAGGAATCTTTTATATGAGACATAAACAGCTTGACATCCATCAACATTTTATATCCAAACCCAACAAACCCTTGAAACTCTACAGCTTTCAGTTATATTAGATCTATGACATCAATAGACACAATGGGTAATTTTTCCAATTTCTTACATGTATTGTATTGTATTGTACCTACATTATTTATCAGGTATGTGCCCACTCCCGATGATATAGAGATGTACAAGTCCTATAAAGGAAATGTGAGCCAACTGCACCTGGTTGATCAATACATGTTAGAGGTAAGACTACTAAAATAATACAATATATATATATATATATATATATAAATTCTGGTCTATAAATTCATCCATCTATCCACCCATTTTGGAATTATCACCTGGAAAAGAAGTAATAGAAATAATTAAATATAACAGTAAGATTATTTGAAATAAACAGGTGATCATTTTTACCTCCTAAACAGTTTTTTTACGCAGACAATGTTTTATTTGTATTTTTGGTTTGCAGAAAGATTCGAAAGGCAAAATAGACCCAATAGGAAAAAGCTTATCTGGGTGTCAGTGAAGTCTTGCCCAACAAATAAAATGCTAAGAAAATGCATTTACAGCATTTATAGATATTTTTTTCAAAGGGCCAGAGCCATATAGGTTATAATTATTTTATATAGCAATAAAACCCTCCCGTTTTAAGCTACACCCAATTTAAGTTAAAATTTTAATCCGCACTCACAGACATACAGACAGTTTTTTCTTTTTCAAATATAGACACACACACACTCTCGCTCGCGAACACACACACATACAGGGCCACAGCTGAGGTAGCTTTGGGCGATTTCCAATTTTAGGTGATATCCAGCACCTTGCCTCAACACCTCATACGTTATTTTTGAAACCCAGATACAGCTTTTTCTGCTTCGGTGACTGATACCCATGTGTGGCATTCTATACATGTGTTTTATTTATTTATCAGTGTATTAAGTATTCCCACTACTTTATCAACATTACTAGGTTCTAATAGCTTTTGGTGGACGGTAACCTGAAAAATCTGTAACTGTTACATAGGACTGTAAATAGTAATGTATGATCACTGTTTTTTATATAGTAATTAAGAAATCGGTGTAATTAATCAAATGATTAAGCCAATTATAATAAGATTAAGGGGCGGCGCGCTGGCCTAGTGGTTAGTACGGTCGCCTCACAACAAGAAGATCCTGGGTTCGAATCCCGGGCACTGGGTCTTTCGGTGCGGAGTTTGTATGTTCTCCCCGCACTTGCGTGGGTTTCCTCGGGTACTCCAGTTCCCTCCCACAGTCCAAAAACATGCGTATTAGGTTGATTGGTGACTCTAAATTGTCCATAGGAGTAAGTGTGTGTGGTTGTGTGCATGTGGCCTTGCGATGGACTGTGATAGACTCCAGCAGACCCCCCTGACCCGGGAATAAGTTCGGGAATAAGCGGGTATAAAAGATGAATGAATGAATGAATGAATAATAAGATTAAGATGCAGGCCAAAAAACTAGCGTTGGCCACTAGAGGACGGCATTATGTACATCACAACAGTTCAGTCACATGTGCTCAAGAAAAAAGTGGGAGTGCACCGTTCGGGGCCTGGAACAAGCCAATTGAGGCCTTATGTAACACTGAATATTTTCATACCATAACAGGTAAAAAATTAACATACAAGGATGGTAGTAGGTCCAAATCTTTTATGCAGATTACAGTATACAAAAATTTCAGGATGACCTAAACTCCCGTCTGATTTTTTTCAAATATTCTTCTGACACTTTTCTATCCCATGAGAACACGGAAAAGACGAGTCATCATATGTGGAAGTAGGTGAAACTGCAGCCGATGCACTTTTTAAAGGCTTAATCGTTCCTTATAATTGAATTGCACTTGTTAAACTTCATCCAAATTTAAAATTCCTGCTATCGTATTTTGATGTCAATATCAATATCAGGAAGTATTGACCTTTAAAATTTCAGACAGACATCACAAAGGTTAAGGATCTCCATACACCAGCAGAATACCAGCTTTAGTATTTTTGTACATAGAGAATTATTTTAAATAAATGATAATGAGTTCAAATAACAATTTTTACATAAACTAACAGCAGAATAGTATGATTTTGTTTTGCTATTAATTTGCAAAATATATATTTAACTTATTGGTTTGTAGGTTTAAGTAGGATTCGTCTTGAAGTGCTCCAGTTTAACCAGCTGCCACTAATCACCGCCTCTCATTTTCGTCACAGTTGTGCAACATCCCATCCCTGAGCACTCGACTGGACCTTCTGTTAACTCTCAGAGAGCTCCCCATCAGCATTGAAGACCTGACACCGGTTAGTGTACACTCCTTTTTCTACTCCTTTCTCTTTGCCTGGTTCTTTCCTTTATCTTGAGATACAACCTATTCATCTATCAGCACGGCGCACATTCTGATTCACTCTGCCTTGCTTTTAGACGGTGGTACTTTAGCAAAGAAAAGCAATCATTATTCTTAATAGCTGGGAAATTGTTGAAGGGAAAATGTATGTGCATAAATATCAATAAATATGTGTGTGTGAGTGTGTGTGTGTGCATTTGTTTCGTGGTTAGAAGTAAAATACGTGGATGATTATGACTGACGGCAAAATCATAACTGGAAATTGAACAGTTTGAAGAGGATTTTGTAAAAAAAAAAAAAAAAAAAAAAAAAAAAAAAAGAATCTAAGGAAAAAAAGGTTGACCTGGGTTAAAAAAGAGAGAAACATTTCTAAAGACAGAGAATAAATCACTCACTAATGCAAAAAGTAAGCCTAGCAGGTTTTTAGAAGGAATAAATGAAGTGGACTTGTGGGTAAAAAAAAAGAATGTATTGCATTAATACAAAGTGGCTTTACTTTGAAACAATCTGCACTGAGAGCAAGGTGAAGGGTTTTCTAATGGCCAATCTCCTCAGGGTCCTTCAGATCGTCTATTACAGGAAGAAAGCTGAAGTGGGACCAATAAAAAGAAGGCGAGTAGCAGAAGCAGTTTGATACCCTTTTCTGTGTGAACAAAGACAAAAGTTTTCTTTCGACTCCCATTCTTACTTCCGTTTTCTGGGTTTTTATCAAAGTTTGGCTTTGTTCAATCTTTTTGTGTTTCCATGCCAGCCTTTTAACATTTTTTCTTTATTTTTTTACTTTAGTTTTTTTTCCTTTCCATTAGATGCACTCTTTGCAGCGAAACACTATAAAAGAACCACACACGCAAATTAAAAAAAGTTATGTGTTTGGTAAGGTTTTTTTCCTGTTAAGAACCTTTGTCCATCATTGGGTTATGAAGGCTTGCAGACTATTGTGTGTGTTTTTGCAGGAGATTTGTCTAAGATTATTGGACAGTGCAAGAAAAATGCACTCGATTCAGCATTTGTGTAGCATCAAGATCTTGTGTTAAATCCACAGGGATTTACAGATATTAAAGTAGCTGTTTACCCTCTTTGCTTTTTTAGCTCTTTATTGTGTTACCTATTGACCCCAAGACCAGGATGCTGACAGTAATTATTAAAGATTTTCAAGTATGAATGAATTTGTGCCAGTAGTGTTCATGTCTTCCGTCAGATTTTACAATGTGCTTTACGATCAGTGAGACACCCATTTGGAACATTTGGGCAATTGGGGTAAAGGGCCTTACTCAGGACCCCAGCAGTGGCAGCTTGGTGGTGCTGGGAAACAAACCTGAATCTTCCAATTACTTATCTAACACCTTGTTCACTGAGCAACCACTTTCAGTGTACTGGATTTAGTCTCACTCATACTTTTGGAAAGGATTTTCACTAGATTTTTGGTGTCTGGGTTGTTTCAGTTCATCCCAAATGTCTTCCTTGGGGTTAGGAACAGGGTCCACTCCCACTCCGACTATAACATACTATGTCTTTATGGATCTCTAGTCAGGACCCTGTCAGGCGTGTGTGGTGGGTGGTTGGCTACGAAAGTCTTTTTGTGCTTCATGTTTATGTTTTCTTGTATAGCCATTGGTTTATATTGGTCATGTGTTCCTGTACCGCTGTAAGGTGAAGCTTTTGGTCAAGTCAGGTCAATTCAAGGCTATTCTAGACGCCTTGTCACATTTTTGCCAGTAAAATATTTGTGGTTCATTTGTAACTGTATAAGTTCTGGTTGCTATTTCATTGTGATTACTCTAGTAATGTTTGTTTCCTAAGTGTTGCCTCCGAGCTGGTGTAGATTTATATTTAAACTTAATGCAAGCCTTTTCAAAATGTAAAATTAATACAAAATTGCTGAAATTTTACGCAGGGATTAAATTGGAAATTTATTTTAATTACGCATCATGTTTTGTGCAAAACTCAGCAATTTTGTAGTAATAACTTGAAAAGGAGAAACAAGAAACACAATTAGTGCAAAGTAACGATGTTCTTTTAAAAGTGGGAGAGTTAATATGCCTATAGAAGCAGACTCCGTGCAACACTACGATAAGTGCACATCATTCTTATGAATTACTAGTTCAGTTTGTCCCTTAAGGCTCGGTAAGCTTTGCCTTTTAAAGAGTTTTTTCTGGTTTGGCTTTAACACACCAGATCCATATCCAGGCGCAGAAAAAGCAGAAACGTGTATGTAGGGCCTCAACATACAACCCAGATACAACCTATGGGTCACAATACAATATACTGCAATACAATACATGTTGCAAGACAGTACAAATAGATAAAATTACAACAAATACAATGCGACAGGCGCCAATATTTTTTCCGCTATGTTTGCTTCTGAGCTTCAGAGTATGTGTCAGGGACAATTCCAGGAGTGGAGGAGGACGTTGTTTGACACACACTGAGGATATTATTTAAATATTGACATAAATGTAAATCAGTTTAAAACATAATTTCGATACTCAAAGTTTGAATATTGATATGCTATAAAAATATTGTGATAGTTAGCTGAATCGATGTTTTTGCACATCCATAAATAGCAGTCAGGGCAGAGACTCATTGTTTTTGATCCGGTACATACTGCTTGGTCGTTGATACGATTGACGTCCTGTCCAGGGTGTGCCCCTGCCTCTCGCCCAATGTACGCTGGAATGGGCTCCTGCAGACCCCTGTTTCCCCGATAAGTTTGGAATGGGCAGGTATAGAAGATGAATAAATGAATATTAAAAATGTTGACTACTAATAATTTGCCTGCATGTTTGTATTTA